>CABFVX010002617.1:84015-109165 GCA_902151425.1 Timema shepardi | reverse complement strand
TAATGTTTTTATTCTATTAAAAAGGCTCACAACAATAAAAATAATAAAATAAAATAAAATATTATCACTCTTGCACAGCCTTAAGAATCGGAATCAAGGGAGGCAGTTATCGTGATATTTCTACTAAAAACTTATTTGGGTCAGTTTCAGGATAGCGTTTGTCTTTGTTTCAGATCACGGAAACCTACGCCTTCCTGCCTCGCGAGGCGGTCACGAGGTTCCTACTAGGCTGCACGGACTGCCAGCGCCGCCCCCGGTCTCCCTCCCCTAGCCCCACTCCCGTCAACCCCAGTCCCAGTATACCGCCCCCGCCTGTGACCAACCACAGTACGCCCATCCAAGACAGCTCGTTGTCAACCGGCCGCGATAGCTCTCAACAGCAAGATCTGGAGGAAACCACCTCATTCAGCCTGCCGCCTACCCCGCACCGCCGTCACAACCATCACAACCACCATGACCATCATCCTCACAAAACGTCTCCCTCGCACCTGTTCATGCTCAAGTCGCTTCCCGTCAACAATAACAACGAGGAGGAAGATGGTCGGGAGAACGCAGGCCGCCATACGCGCCGACACCGTCATCACCTGGCCAGAAAGCTGGCTGACCCTCCGGACATCGACTTCAGCATGCCCATCACCACCACCTACCTCAAACACATGCGCAGCCTCGGGTACACGGACGAGGACGCGCTCAAGATTGACGTCGAGGTGAGTGATTGTCCCTTCAATGCTTGCTTGTTGTCTTTCAGGGTTATCCCTTTGTCTGACAGTATCTTGGAGGAGGGTAGTCCCCTCTTCAATGCTTGCTTGTTGTCTTTCAGGAGTATTCCTTTGTCTGACAGATCTTGGAGGAGGGTAGTCCCCTCTTCAATGCTTGCTTGTTGTCTTTCAGGGTCATCCCTTTGTCTGACAGATCTTGGAGGAGGGTAGTCCCTTTTCAATGCTTGCTTGTTGTCTTTCAGGGGTATTCCTTTGTCTGACAGATCTTGGAGGAGGGTAGTCCCCTCTTCAATGCTTGCTTGTTGTCTTTCAGGGGTATTCCTCTGTCTGACAGATCTTGGAGGAGGGTAGGCCCCTCTTCAATGCTTGCTTGTTGTCTTTCAGGGGTATTCCTTTGTCTGACAGTATCTTGGAGGAGGGTAGTCCCCTCTTCAATGCTTGCTTGTTTTTTTGCGGCTCCCGCGTGGTTATTTTTATTGGAAACTCCAAGTAAAGATTTGTCAGTCAGAAAACGGGTGCCTCAGTGGATAAAGAAAGAGGTTAAGATAATAATAAATTCAAATTCCGCCTTTAGGATTGCTGAAACGGATTTCAGATTGTGCTTGGATTTTAATCGACGGGTAAAAACGAGGAATTGCGAATTAAAGAGTAATGAATACCTACTTATAATATAATTGGTACTGCGTCTCTCTGGCTTTTTGGGTTTTATGCAAACGTACTAATTAAGCTAATGTATTATAGATGAGTAAAGTTGAATTGAGTAAAAGTGTACCCGCATTGACGTGGAGGGACAGGGGGATTATCATTTAGGGATAACCACCCTCAGTGCATCCGACCGGGATTCGAGCCCTGAGCCCTGATCTCCCCGTCGTTGGCAGTTCAGTCTATTGCGAATGTGACGCCTTAGACCATTCGACCACCTAAGTGGGCTGAACTATATAATACCTTATTATTTTAAATACTTGAATGATATACTTTAAAATAATTGTACAGCTATTATATTATAGTAATGGACATTATCAGTTTTATAAATCCATCTCAAGTTTTTTTTAGCACCGTGGTCATAATACCTATTCAGGTTATATGCCTATTAAATAATTACGCTAATGAGTTATGGATTAGGGTTGAATTTAGAGAAAGTATATCCACATTTGTGTGAAGGGAGAGTGGAACACCATTTAGGAAAAAAACACCCTCAATACACCCGACTGGGATTTTAACTCCGATCTCCCGGACATCGGTAGTCTAATATATTTCGAGAGTGACGCTTTAGACCATACGGCCACTGAAACAGGTCATCTCAAACTAAGTTTTAATCAAATTAAATGTGAAAACAAGGCATATTTACTGAGTCCGTGCCCTTAAGTATTCTCAAGGGAGATTTGAATCTTATTGAGCATCTACATTGTTAAAACTTCAGTGCGTATGGTAACATTCTGTATCTAGCAATACAAATATTAGAGAAGTCGGTGACCTGGCGGTCTAGGGGTAAGGTGTTGGACTTCTATGCTGGCGGCCGGGGTTCAATCCTTGGTCCCGGCAAAGATTTATCTGATTACCAAACCCTTCCTTCACCTCTGACAAGACGTCTTGTGAATGTGGGGAGTGCCAGGCCTCCACCGTGGTTCGGATTCCACGTTAAACTGTAGGTCCTCCATTTCATCTCACAATCACCCTACCATTACACATTAGCGTAAGTGTGTACAACCCGAACGGGTAGTAAGACGCGGTGCTAATAATAATAATAATAATAATAATAATAGAGAAGCTCCTTCACAATGTTTAGCTCAGAACAAAGGTTTGTTAACCGAGATAGTACAAATGAAATTTACAACAACAAAAATTAAATGCTAAAAAATAATTCAAAACTTGCTGGAACACCCTTTCGGTCTGCAATTTGACACCATCGAAGGGCTGTGAGCTAGTTCTGCAAACGGTACATAAACTTACGTGAGACATATTTATTACATCCTAAAAGATCAGGTGTAAAAACTGAGAGAGAAAACCTTATACAACTGAGCAATGCGCTATGACCGTTAAGTGACTGTAGACCAAACAAACACGCCCTCTCTTCCTCCTCGGGGCTGGATTGACCCGTCCAAATAAAAATTATATGAACCGGTGTGTGCGAGCGTCGTGCAGCAGTGGACTATTGCACATACATTTATGAGCATAGGGCCTTCCCTCAGGAAACTTTTAAGTCCTTGATGTGACTCAAGGCTCTATTTGAAGAAGGTATATTCATTTATGTGTAGACTCTTTTTCAATTACAGTCAACTCTCGATTCTACGACCTTTCACGGTTCCCTGGAAAAGGGTCGTTATTTCGAAGAGGTCGTTGTTGGAATTTTAACAGATTTGGTTCCACCCCTAACCTTCATACGAAAAAATTGCATTTTTTAGATAATACGTGAAAAAGTAAATAAAATAAAACCTATTTCTTGAAGAAGGTACTCCTTTCACTCATTTCGTCAAAATTATAAGTTCGTATCAAATAAAAAAAAATAGCGTGGGTCATCAAAAATCGTTCACAAAATCCAACCAAAAACGTAACCAAATCAAAATAACAATGTTAAACAATAGCATGGGTCGTCAAAAATTGTTCACAAAATCAAACCAAAATAGTAACCAAATCGAGAATCGAAATAACAATGGCAAAAGCAAGCCTGGCGCGTGATGTAGCGGCAGTCGCGCGCGGGGAAACATTGTCTTGCTTGTGGGAGGGGGTGGACAGAGTCAAGTGATATTGGCTGGCATTGATGAGGTGGTGTCTTTTTTTTATACCTGACCCACCCCAGTTACTAGTAATACAGCGCTCACAAAGATAATTGCAACGCAGCGACCTAAATAAATGCAACAAACACATTTTACAGCCGATTTCCTTAAACATTTCAACCTTTTTTCCCACATTTTTCACGGTTCCCCAAAAAAGGGTCGTTACTTTGAGAAGGACGCTATTCCCGGGGTCGTAGAATCGAGAGTTGACTGTACTTTCTTTATCATGATGTAAATGGCAAAGTAATAAGGGTAGTTTAAAAAAAATATTTGTTTGCGTTCAGAAAACCAAACAAAAAACATATGACATATATTATTTTATGATATCAACAGCTTTTGAATATTTGTCATAGTCATCGTGGAATTTGAACAAGACTCTTTCTCTTCATATAAAAAAAAAGTATTTTCAAATAAAGTTATGTTTATGATAATTATTTTTAAAATGTTGAGATTACTTAGTGTAGAAAATTAAATTAGACGTTTATACTGAAACAAAAATTTATTGGTTTTTGATAAAAAATTATTTTCGCCATAAAAACTTCAAATAAACTTAAACTCGCACTCTCTTAATCCCACCTTAAGACGACCTCCTCACTAAGCGACAAATTGCCTTTCAGATGTTCAGCTCTAACTTAGTTACTTACACTTAGTTACTTACACTAGTCTATGACATTAAGGACTCGAAAGTTCATTGCCGCACTTACAAAAGCACGCCACCTATCTTTATCTTTATCTAGTTCTATCCACTACCCCTCATTACACCCTATTTCTTTCAGCTCCATTCTAATGTTATCCTTCCATCTGTGTCTAGGTCTCTCCAATGATCTCTTCCCATTGGGTTCTCCAGTCAGTACCCTGAACAAGGTTCTAGAATCGTCCATTCTCACTGCATGTCCTGCCCACCATAATCTACGAGACTTGATTATCCTAAAAATGTATTTTCGTAAGTGCAGAGTATATAACTTATCATTATGTAACCTTCTCCACTACCCAGTAGCCTCATCTCTTTTTGGACCAATATTATTTTAAGTACCTTGTTTTTGAACACCCTAGGCTTCTTTCCGTTATGTAAGGTAAGAGACCAAGTTTCACACACACAGAGAACAAACGGTAAAATTATTGTTTTGTATATTATTAGTTTTACTTTCCTTGACAGCAGGCGAAAAATCAACAACTAACTAACCAAGTAATAGTAACATTTCCTGACTTTATTAGTTTCTTAATTTCCAATCTAATATCGTTATTGCTAGTTAAATGTGTCCCTAAATATTTAAACTCGTTAACCGTGTCAAATTATGTTGTTTACAGTACTCTCTAAATTATCGTCCCCAGTTCTCTGTGTGATCATATGTTTCGTCTTTTCAGCGCTCACATCTAAACCTATTTCCTAAATCATCTGCATGTCCAACAGCTGCGCTGTACCGTTTAGTGTCAAACCGTCTCTACTCTCTTCTATTACTCTAATAACATCCTCTAAGGCTAGATTAAAGAATAATAGGGAAAGTGCATTTCCTTACTTCAACCCATTATGTATTTCGTAAGAATATGATAAGTGACATCCAACCCGTACCCTGCCAGAGATATCAGTTAAAGATACCTCAATTATATTGACAAGTTTTTTGGGTATTAAAAAATTGACTAAAATTTCATATAATTGAATTCTTTTAACTGAATCTTTGGGCTTTTTTAAATCTATGTATAATTGATGAACCGTCATGTTGTTTGTATTCCCAAATTTTTTTTCTAATATTTTCTGAATAAAGTAGTAAAAATCTGATCCGTTGTTGATATATTTCATTGAAATCCACGCTGATGATCCTCAATTATTTCCTCCAACCCACTATGTAGTTCTACAATGCGCTATTTCAAAATATGGCTACCGCCAAAATAAAGTTGAAAGATTCTAACAGGGCTCTTTTTCCTTAACAGCCCTTAGTTTTCGTTTTATTAATAGTGATAAAAGACCTAAAATGTGACATTAGCTTATTTCCAAAGCATTTTTGAGCATATTTGTGGCGCTATAAGACTAGGTTTAACTAAAAAGGGCCATAGATTTAGTCTTCATCTAACAAATTCAGTGATCTTTTGGAAGGCTCACAACAGAAAATTTTAAAATATTTGCGAGCAGCGAGATTTCTTCTTTTCCATAAGGTAAGAAGCTTCGTAATTTTATTTTCCCTCTTTCTTATTGATATGACAAAGTGTGGTTGTAGAAAAAGTGTAAAAATAAATATCACTTTGGACAGAATAGATAAGTAGTTCAAAAAATGGATACAAGACCAGTGTATTTTAAGCCCTGTGGCCTGACAGCAATTCATACTTTCTCGTTGAACTAGGCGGCCGCTTTCTCAAAAATAAAATCAATTGGAGCATATGAACACTCAGACCTTCGGGTTCCGGAGACCCTAATGTTAGGTTTGCCGCCAATGTTATTAGCGGATTAACAAGTGCTAGGAATAACGAAGGTAGTTTAAAGGAAGTTCCTGTGCACTGGCGTGGATAAGTGATGGTAAAACTGCTTTCATTACAGCCGCCCGAGATTCGGACCTCGACCTCCGCGTTGCCGGAATGCCAGTGTATATATATATATATATATAACGAGCCTCACGCCTAAAACCATATGACTACAAACTAATACATTTTTATTTGAACATCCTGACGCCAGTACCAATCAGCATCGTATTATTTCTTAATCATCTTTAAAAGTAATTTAAATTAATTAAAATGTGGTCCTCTCCATACGGACAGGGCCATAATTACAACAATTTTCAACTTGTGTGCTGATATTCATTGTCTTTATAAGTGCCTGAAGGTGGAAACACTTATTGTGAACTTATAATTACTCGTAGCTCACCTGATTTCACACACCCCACCAAGGTTTTAAACGCTTTCCCAACCGTGACAGATCATTACTCTCGACCATTAACAAGGCTATCAATTATTTAACTGAAAGGGGGGATGATTTCAACAGGGCTACGTCTGAAATTGCTTTAGAAAAGGGGTGAGAATCTACAACTTCTAAAAATAAAAACTATGTCGTTGACCGGGACCAAACTTTAACCTTCCAAATCAGTTACATGGACACTAACCGTGTGACCAACTGTGCCATTATCAGTCACCGTGTGACCAAATGTGCCATTATCAGTCACCGTGTGACCAAATGTTCCATTATCAGTCATCGTGTGACCAACTGTGCCATTATCAGTCACCGTGTGACCAACTGTGCCATTATCAGTCACCGTGTGACCAACTGTGCCATTATCAGTCACCGTGTGACCAACTGTGCCATTATCAGTCACCGTGTGACCAACTGTGCCATTATCAGTCACCGTGTGACCAACTGTGCCATTATCAGTCACCGTGTGACCAACTGTGCCATTATCAGTCACCGTGTGACCAACTGTGCCATTATCAGTCACCGTGTGACCAACTGTGCCATTATCAGTCACCGTGTGACCAACTGTGCCATTATCAGTCACCGTGTGACCAACTGTGCCATTATCAGTCACCGTGTGACCAACTGTGCCATTATCAGTCACCGTGTGACCAACTGTGCCATTATCAGTCACCGTGTGACCAACTGTGCCATTATCAGTCACCGTGTGACCAACTGTGCCATTATCAGTCACCGTGTGACCAACTGTGCCATTATCAGTCACCGTGTGACCAACTGTGCCATTATCAGTCACCGTGTGACCAACTGTGCCATTATCAGTCACCGTGTGACCAACTGTGCCATTATCAGTCACCGTGTGACCAACTGTGCCATTATCAGTCACCGTGTGACCAACTGTGCCATTATCAGTCACCGTGTGACCAACTGTGCCATTATCAGTCACCGTGTGACCAACTGTGCCATTATCAGTCACCGTGTGACCAACTGTGCCATTATCAGTCACCGTGTGACCAACTGTGCCATTATCAGTCACCGTGTGACCAACTGTGCCATTATCAGTCACCGTGTGACCAACTGTGCCATTATCAGTCACCGTGTGACCAACTGTGCCATTATCAGTCACCGTGTGACCAACTGTGCCATTATCAGTCACCGTGTGACCAACTGTGCCATTATCAGTCACCGTGTGACCAACTGTGCCATTATCAGTCACCGTGTGACCAACTGTGCCATTATCAGTCACCGTGTGACCAACTGTGCCATTATCAGTCACCGTGTGACCAACTGTGCCATTATCAGTCACCGTGTGACCAACTGTGCCATTATCAGTCACCGTGTGACCAAATGTGCCATTATCAGTCACCGTGTGACCAAATGTGCCATTATCAGTCACCGTGTGACCAACTGTGCCATTATCAGTCACCGTGTGACCAACTGTGCCATTATCAGTCACCAGCTGGTACACAGTCGAAGGAAACGAACAATAACTATTTAAATGGTAACAATAATAAATATGGCAAGTGCTTTCCTTAAGTGCACCTTGACATCAACACCCCCCACCTCCCGCGTTAATGGAGACCAAATGCAATGTGAGTCAAACTTATTATACTGCTCACCCACCACAACTGTTAGATTTCAACTTAAGTATGGAATTTAAATTGCTCTGCTGTATTTTAAAAGGTTAGTATTTATTTTTAATTAAAATAATATTATTAATTCATGGAGATTGTATTAAGAACTTTTTCAAAGTTGGTTATTAATTATTCGTTTTTGTTAAACAACACCAAAGTATATTGGTGCACACTTTCTAAACAATGTTCACGTACGACTTAGAAACTATCTTCCCCTAGAACCCAATATCATACTAACTCTTGCACTGCTTAGAACCCAGATAGATAGACGCAGTGCTAAACTAACTAGCATCAAAGATGTGTCCTATCTGGGCACAAGTAATAATAAAAACACATATATTTCATAAGTTATTATAAACGCCCACACCTGGAATATAACAGGAGCCTCCAAAGCAGGTTGGCTGACCTCTCCAACCAGTCGGCTGAGGCTCAAGCTCGGGGCGCTTAGTGAAGTGTTGCACAACAGTCTTGTATACGTGTGAAGGCTAGGAGCAGTCGCTCTTACAGGTGAAGAGATTCAGGTGTCAGCTAGGGCAGGTGTGCGTCAGCAGGTGGAGCATTGAAGTGTGTCAGACAGAGAGAGAATCTCGTCTTCAGATCGAGTCAAGCTGCAATGCAACCTGGTACTTGCTGCTCGGCCCTCACCAAGCTTGATTCACACGTTCATCGAAAATAGAGAACATATTCCGCATGAGTAGCGCAGCAATTCACACGCTCGCATATCATATAGAGCAGACTCTCCTTGAAAGGGGCAGAAACTCACGCGCTCGCATATCATAGGGAGCATATTATTCTTTAAAGGGGCAGCAACTCACACGCTCGCATATCATAGAGAGCAGACTCTCCTTGAAAGGGGCAGCAACTCACGCGCTCGCATATCATAGGGAGCATACTATTCTTGAAAGGGGCAGCAACTCACGCGCTCGCATATCATAGAGAGCAGACTCTCCTTGAAAGGGGCAACAACTAACGCGCTCGCATATCATAGGGAGCATACTATTCTTGAAAGGGGCAGCAACTCACGCGCTCGCATATCATAGGGAGCATATTATTCTTTAAAGGGGCAGCAACTCACACGCTCGCATATCATAGAGAACAGATTCTTCTTGAAAGGAGAAGCAACTCACATGCTCGCATATCATAGGGAACAGATTCTTCTTGAAAGGAGAAGCAACTCACATGCTCGCATATCATAGGGAACAGATTCTTCTTGAAAGGAGAAGCAACTCACATGCTCGCAGATAATAACGAATAGATTCTGTTGAGTGGTGAAGAAAATCACAACCGCGTAGATAATCGAGAGCAGATTCTGCTTGATTGGCGAAGCAAATTACAAGCTCGTAGATAATCGAGAGCAGATTCTGCTAGAGTGGCGAAGCAAATTACAAGCTCGTAGATAATCGAGAGCAGATTCTGCTTGAGTGGCGAAGCAATTCACACGATTGCCGGTAATAGAAAGTAGAGATTCGGTTTGAGTGTCGAAGCAATGTGCATGATTACAGACAATATGCTTGACCCATGACCCATACGATGGCAATTAGAAACACTTGGTATTAAAAAATTTTGTTTTAGGGTGGATGATTAGATCTTTTAGGTTAGTGTTTCCCAAACTGTGTTACGAGTAATCCCAGGGGTAAGAATAGGATATCATATGGGCTACATGACAAACCACGTAGTTTTATTAATCTATTATTATTATTAGCACTGCGTCTTACTACCCGTTCGGGTTATACGCACTTACGCTAATGTGTAATGGTAGGGTGATTGTGAGATGAAATGGAGGACCTACAGTTTAACGTGGAATCCGAACCATGGTGGAGGCCTGGCATTCCCCACATTCACAAGATGTCTTGTCAGAGGTGAAGGAGGGGTTTGGTAATCAGATAAATCTGGGCCGGGACCGAGGATTGAACCCCGGCCACCAGCACAGAAGTCTGACACCTTACTCCTAGACCGCCAGGTCACCGTTTTATTAACCATAAAATACCTTTTGATAGTAGTAAATTTCATGAACAAATTAAATCAATTTTTTTTATCTGATGCTGTAGAATTTTTCACGCCCTCCTTTGCCTCTGTTTTATATTGGTTTAACTTACTTCTAATGTTATATTCATATTTTTAACGACCATTTGTAATTTACAAAATAGCTAGCATTTGTTTTGTATTTTGATGAAGAGCTGAAGGAGGTACATTGGTTAGGCCATGACTCCGAAAAGGATACTCGACTGTTGAATATTTGGAAAACACCACCTTAGGCAAGAAAACATTATCACCGCATCTTACTACCCATTTGGGGTATACCCTTTTGTACTAACTACGCTAATGGTTTAGGTATGAGGAAGGTTGTATGTATAGGAAGTGTACCCGCATTTACGTAGAGAGAGTGCGTAAGACAATTTTGGAAAAAAATACCCTGAGTATGGCCGACCGAGATTCTAACCTTGATATCCCCTTCACCTTCAGTCTAGTCTAATGGGAGGGTGACGCCTTGAACAATGCGGCCACTGAAGCTGGTGACCCATTGTTAAAATAGGGACTTTCCGCCCCGACATGACTGGCCGACACAAATACACTATATTTAGTTCAACTGGCATCCCACCGAATCGAAGGTTAATCTTTACTTACATCCATTACGGTTTCCAGCCTGTGGCCTGGGTCAGTTTTTTATTCAAGCCATATAATATGTTACACTACCAGCTGACCAGCTGGCTAGGCCTGTCTTAATTTCATATGCTTTATAATCTTACTTAAGACTAGGACAGGCACAACATCCAGTCCCCCGGTCGTTAATTCATCAATCTGAAAAGGTAAGACCACGTTTCACCAATAATAAAGTTTTCGGCCATGCCGGGAATCGAACCCCGGACTTATAGCTCCGTAGACAGACACGCTATCGACTGAGCTAAGGTCTCGAAAGGTTAATGTGAAGACTGTATATAATTATTTGTTTTTTTCACCCCGTCTTACTATCTATCTGGGTTATACACATTTTTTAATCACACTAATAAAATAAGGATAACGATAAAACTTGGAAGAAATGTACCCGCATAGTTATAGAAAACCATCAATCATCAGTACACTAAGCTGGTATTTTAAACCCGACCTTGTGTCATTCCTCCANTTATTTATTTTTGGTCAATTAAATGTTTTGTTATAAAAACTACAAAATCACTCGCCTTCTTCTTGCGTCTCCCCCCCCACCATCCCCTCCATTAACCAAACCGACTAGATGAGCTTGACATTCAGTTCCCATGTCCACCGACGCGGATAATGGCAGTGTAAAGATAATGAAAAAGTCATTAAAAAGTCATGAAAAATGGTATGTTTGAATCCGTAGACAGCCTACAAATGTGATATCTTATTTTCAGTCCGTACGAAGACGTTGTCAGCTCGGATGCGCGCGCACACATACACATGTCGTTACTTCAGAAACCTTGGAACTTCACCCGTTCACCGGGTGGTAATCGTATTAAGGTTTGGTGCGCTTATAATTAGGGCACGAATATTAACGCAATTAAGGAGACTTTACTAATTGCGTATCAGTATAATTATAATAGTCGTGAACGTGAAAGAGAACAAGCCATTCAATCGCTCAAGGTTGTCGAGCACTCTTTATCCGCACAAATGAAGTGAAACTAATTACTATTATTTGATAGGTAATTTTTGCTTAGTATCTTTCCTACATCATTTCACGAGACAATGTTGTTCAGGCTGGCTAGTAAACGATGAATAGCTTACTTTGAAACAAGCAGTTCCGATTAAACGCCACCTGTCTTGTTTGGTGGGGACGCGGAGGTCGGGGTTCGTATCTCGTTCAGGAGGGATTTTTTTCAAAATTGTATCTCACTCTCCCTCTACAAGAATGTGTGTAAATTTTCTTTAAATTCAACCTTCTTCGCCCTTACCCAGCTCATATAACCCAAAAGGGTAATGAGATGTTAAGAAAAAACAACAACGAATAGCTCATACAGGTAGTAGGATGAGGTTACAATAAAAAAATTAAGTAAATGTCAAATAAAGCAATATTACGCGTCACCAATAGAGTATTAGAATTGTAATAGTAAGGCACGTCACTCCACGGATTTTTTAAGTTTATATAAACGTGCTTAACTAGGAGACTCTCTGGTTTAAATGCAGCGTTATATTAACAAATTAACTATGAATTAACTTAACCTAAGGAGGCAGCATATTTACAACCTCTGCCGCACCCATTATCAGGCCCACCAGTTGCTCGAACCGGACCCGGTACCAGGGGCAAAGCGTGTACCTCCCCCTCCCCCTTTTTTTATACTTGACTTCAGTAGCAGCAGAACCTTATTTGTCTAAGGAGCTAATCTGGCAAAAAGAAAAAAGGGGAGGGCGCTTCGATGGGCTTTTGACATTCAAACCAAAGAGTGTCCTGGGGATCTTTCCTCAGCAAATTTGAAATTTAGATACTCTTATAAGATATTTGGAGTGGTCCAACCCCATACATCTTTCGAAATTTGGACACCTATAGAATCCATTTTGAGTGGATCTCTCCCGGGAGTCTTTTGAAAACTAGAGTTCGTGGGAAATTATTTGGAGTGGCCCACCCACCAAACATTTTTTTGAAATTTGAATGTGTCTAGAAGCTATTTAGAATGTTCTTCGCCTAGAAATGTTTGAAAAATCAGATGCCTATTATAAACGCTATTTTAAGTGGTTTTCCCCGGCAAAAATTTTAAAAATTGGATAACTCTAGAAGATATTTTAATTTTGATACAAGGCCATTTTTCAGCTTAATATTCGAGAATATCAGAGAGTCGTTAAATAAATTCAGGGAGCGGGTGATATTATGCAATTCCGGTCGGGAGGGGGGAGAGGACACTATATTTATATGGGGAGAAATGCCTTCCACCCCGTTACGCCATCCCTGCTAAACCCATGTTTGTACTTTTTTTGTTTTTTACTTTTTATTCGCTTTTACAAAACAAAAGCAATGTAAGCAAATGTATACGTAGCTAACTGCACACTAAAATGTTACACACATGATGCATTATTTAAATTTAAATTAGGCTTGATTCACTACTTGATACACTATTTAATATTATAAAAACAACAATTTTATTTCTAGTTTTGTGTGTCGACAACTTAAATCGGTTTTATACGAAATCTACATTTTATTTGGTTATTATTTCTTTTGTAAGAATTGTAACTATTGATTAATAAACCATCCAACACTCGTTATTCATATTTTATTTCTCCACTGTCTCTAATATTTGCTCAAAAGACATATTTATTTTTCATGTTTCAAGCTGATTGAACAAACGTGTTTTTATTATTAAAGGGAAGAACTTGGGAAGATTCAAACAAACACTCACAAATAAAATACATTAATGACAAAAGAAACTTACTAAAATAATTAATAATAGGCCTAAATTATGTCAAAATATGCCATGACTGCGCGTTATTTTGAGAATTTTATAATCAATTTGGTTAAACATGACTTAAAATAGTCTTACTTTAATCTAGCCTTTAAATTTGTTGGCTTAACCTCACATCGCACAGATGCAATTGCTAAAATATAAACTTTATGTTGCATAGTTGTTAAGAAAACAACTTATCCTACTTGTTAAAAATATTATTGCACAACTTTATAACAAAATGGTTGTAATGGGAACTAAACTAAGAGTGTGTTATGGTTTGTTAAAAATCGATATGTTTTCAATCTTCTATTAAATAATAACATAGTTCACAATTATATTGAGTACAAGTCTAGGTCCAGTCCAGTTTTCATAAAAAGAAGAGCTAGAGACGCTATTAGATATACTTTCATTTATTCACTCATCAAGACATGTGATATTCAGCTGTTATTTTTGAAATATTATCAATAGGCTCTACCTACAAAATAACAGTAAAATATTATTATTATTAGCACCGCGTCTCACTACCCGTTCGGGCTATACGCACTTACGCTAATGTGTAATGGTAGGTTGATTGTGAGATGAAATGGAGGACCTACAGTTTAACGTGGAATCCGAACCACGGTGGAGGCCTGGCATTCCCCACATTCACAAGATGTCTTGTCAGAGGTGAAGGAAGGGTTTGGTAATCAGATAAATCTTTGCCGGGACCGAGGAAAAATGTTATCAAAGTTAAAAGCAAATAAAATGTTTGAATTTTCTAAAGTTCTTCTCACCAAAATCCACTTGTAAGAAGGCCTGTCTGCAAATGTATCTTATAAAATGTATAAAATAATAGGCTAGATCTTTTAAGCCTAGGGTGTGAGGCTTGCTAGTAAAATTAAAATAACAACAAAAATAATCCTAAACCTATAAATTGTGTTAGTGTATCAAATAGACCCTACTTAGATTGAATTTTATGTTAACATATTTTTAGGCGCATGAGGCTGACCCGTAAAATTCTCCATTAATTTTGGTCCACTGGGCTCTGAACAGGAATTTGGATACAATGTATGCCACAAATACTAAGGTCAGAAGTACAGACACGTCAAGGGTTTACTGCCAACAGTATGGGCATTTTCTTAGGAACACAGAATATTGTCGACCGGTCCACATGTTGTGGGCCCCAAAAATATTCTACAAATAGTAGAGCAAAGTTATTACGGGAATTATGTGCAAGTACCTTATCGTAGAATACATTGTATTTCACAAGATACCAGATCATTAAAAATTTAACACTATCACTTATACTCATAAGAAAACGGCTAATCCAATAATACTCTAACCACATGAATTTTAAGTTATTTTAATCTTGCAGCAGTTAGTAAACTCAATAAAACCTAAATCCAAACGTGAACATACCATAACAAGACGTCGTTAGCATACATTTTATGATTCTTGCGTTTTTTTAGGTAAAGAAAATCGCCTAAAAGGTGCGGTTAATAGGTTTCATCCCTGTTATTATTTTCACCAAGTATTAGAAATGGCAGCGCCAGTTTTTATGTTTCACATTCACGTAAGGTAGGCCTAAATCTTCAAATTGTATTAGACCAAAAATAAGTTGTTCTTAGGCTGACTAATGATTATTTTATAGACACGTACCAAAGGTTTTTGCAATGTTTGCATTTGCTGTCAATAGGAGAGAACTATTTGTAGGCTTGTATAATTTTAGATTCACAAAAGAAGGAAAATGTAACATTTATTATTGTAAAACANNNCCCCCCACCATATACATTTTGAAAAGGTTTAGGTTGAGAAAGAGTAGGTGGGGTGTATTTTTTTATTAATATGACTTATGAAAAATTAATAGGCCTTCATCAAAATATAACCTAACATGCAGTAGGATTAGCTAGTTGTAGCATAATGTTTTATAACTTTTAAAATAAAATATACTGAAGGCAACAAATTAATTAATAATAATTAAAATAATATATTCCCTTACAAAATGATAGGGTCCTATAAATCATAACTTAAAAAAAGTGAGGTATAAACACGTTTCACTTGCCAAACTTGCTTACACAATTATTTATTCCTAACTTATACAGGTTGTCAAATATTTGGTGAGCTATACTTATTGTAATTATAATAAATTGTGTACTTAAAATATAAGATTATATTAAAATCATTATCCTTCAAGTCTACAAAATAGCCTACTTAAATTAATCTGAACCCAAAAATTTGAAACGGAACGCTTCCGCCTTATTTTTAGTTTGAAAAATGATTTAAATATATATATTTTTCTACTTGTTATTTTAGGTATATATTAGTTTTTCTAGTTATTTGATTCACATCGCGGGAGAAAATATAATAAAATAATTGTGTAGCTACCAAAACCAATATGGCACATAACCTCGCCATCACACTTAGAACATCTCATTTAATATTAAAACCGGCGTCGCTTTGTTTTGGATCTAGTATAAATAGAACAAAGCGATTGTCATTAATGCATAAGAGTGTTGTATTATAATCTACACATTCACAATTAAAACACGTTTAACACTAATAATATGACTTGCAAACCTTTGCTTACATACGTAACGAGATTGTTGACTTCCTACAGCGAGCTATTGGATCATTCGATACATTTCTTGTTAGTGTACAAGACTCGTCTATTGGAAAAACGTTCAAAAGTAGATTCGAAATCGCACTTTGCTCGTAAATGATATTTTCTTTTTATGATCCCAAATTCGTTTCTGTCACGTGATTAATCCATAAAACCGTACTTGGATACGTTTTCTGGTTTTAGCGTAATCTTGTCCCGGTTAATCGATCGTGAGACGGGCTCTATCTTTTTGGCAGTGAGTGTATCATAGACACAGGGTGGTGAGGTAGGAAAGTAGCTGTAGAAACGTATCATCCTCCTATGGGAACCCTGTCTGTAAATCAAAACAAGATATCTTATTACATAGACATCTCAAATAAACATTTTCAAATTGGCATTTATCAATTATTGGTCATAGATAAAATAATTGACTAGAGCTAGATTGGATATGAAAATTGGTACAAAGACAATCTCTGCTACAAAATGAGATAAAATAAATCCATACTCGTATAAAAAGAATACTATCTATTTATCATTAAAAAAAATACTGGACACGTGGTGTAGGGGTCAGTGAACCTGGCTACAAACCTAGAGGTCTCAGGATTGATTCCCGGCTGGTACGTGAGGTATTTCTACCAAAAGCGGACCTACCCCAATCACCAGGGATTGGTTAACTAGGTTTAAGAGTTTCCACTGGTTTCACACCCTCATATTCACTATCAACATCATCTCATCTCATCGGGACATGGAAAGATCCTCCAAGGAAAGGATGCACGATTACTGGGCAACAGTACATTAGTATTGGCTAATCTTACCACAAACTAGGCTACGATTGATGTAGCCCAGACGTGCAATATTAATATAGATAATTAAAAATGATGTTATTTGATCATTATTGAACTGGTTATGAATTGGAAACTATGTTTCATTCTAATATTATAGTTATTTCACTATTTGCATCTTATATAATTGCCTTGCTTGGTTAAATTTTAGCACTAAAAATGCATGACTTTACCTTAACAATGACTTTACTTTACTTTACTTTACTTTACTTAACAATTACCAATAATAGGTAGAAAATAGTAAGCTCTTTATAACTCCTTAACTGTTGCGATTTGAAATTAATTACTCACCAATTAAATTTCATTACACCTAGTTCAGATAGTGTAGTACATTAATGTATGACCTCAAGCTAGTTCCACACATGCGAATACAGCCTGCAATACATATTATTATTATTAGCACCGCGTCTTACTACCCGTTCGGGTTATACGCACTTACGCTAATGTGTAATGGTAGGGTGATTGTGAGATGAAATGAAGGACCTACAGTTTAACGTGGAATCCGAACCATGGTGGTGGCCTGGCATTCCACACCTTCACAAATTGTGATTAATACACGTCTTGTCTAAGGTGAAAGAAGGGTTTGGCAATCAGATAAATCTTTGCCGGGACCGAGGATTGAACCCCGGCCGCCAGCATAGAAGTTTGACACCTTACCCCTAGACCGCCAGGTCACCTGCAACACATAAGCGTGCGCAAGGTGTAGCTAATGGGGTGCCAGTTGGAACCCCTGAGAATATGTTTGAATTACAATAAATTAAAAACAAGAAATGGTTTTATTTTACAAGATTATTCTTTATAAAAACATAAATTACAATGCTAGACAATTGTTGTAGGATACAATTTTTTATATAAACTCGTCAATAATGTCATCCAAGTACGTCTCAAGCCTACGTTAATCACTACCTTTGGAAAATTCATCGACGCGGTTTCTAAAAAAATTAGGTAGGACCTATTTTTCTCTGTTGTCGCGCCAACTTTTTTTTCTAGTGGGGGTGCTACATCACCCCGCTTCTCAAGCCTGTGTTGCAATATCCCGTGAAATGTAGGAGGTGGTGATGGATTCAGCCACAACGATCCTAGCGGAAATATAATTAAACAGAGGTCATGCTCAACAAACAATTACCAAAAAATGATTTATAAAATGTTGTTACAAAAGAATATTACGTCAACCGTAAATGTGCTTCTCATATTCTCTCATTAATATTTTTTCCACTTATATTAATTTATGTTCATACAATTTATCTTCTTTCAATTGCGATTAATGTTTCACAAATTCTAGGAAATTAAATGTTAAATACAGTAAAATTGTGTTTAGATCCTCGCTATTTTTTTTTTATAAAAGCCATAATATTATTTTTTATCTATGTAAAATCTATCAGGTGATGAATGTATTACGATGTATTAATACTAAAATCTCACCCTAATGTAGTCACATGATTACAACCAACATGGGACCCACATTGGTGGTCGCGTGGTCTAAGTCTTCAGCTAGAAATACAATGAATTGTTGGTGATGGGGAGGTCGAGGCTTGAATCTTGGCCAGGTGCACTAGGCTTGTTTTTAAATGTTTTACAACGTACTTTCTCCCCATCTTTTCAAGAAAATGTTGGTACATTTCTTATAACCCTCCTTCTCACTGCCTTCCCTTATGATGTTCTGTATAGTAACCCTTCTAATAAAACGTAATAATCAGTTTTTTATATGTACCGCGTCTTACTACCTGTCACATATTTACACTAATTAGGTATTAATTTTAGAGGAAATGTATGTGCATTCGCGNCCACTCTTAGTACACCTAGATAAGATTCAAACCCCGACCTACCCGTCCCCGGCAAGCCAAACCAGATGAGAGGGACGTCTTAATCTTATCTCCACCGATGCGGGTTGGCTGAATATTTAAATACTAAAAAAACTAGTTAATATTTTAAATTATTATTTGGGGTATTTTACGTGTACTTTTAAACCAACTGATTATATCAGCACACTACATATCAAATAATCTAGTTCTGGAAAAGACACAACACACAGTTCCCTGGGCGGTAATTCATCACCGCGAAAAATGGAAGCCCCATTTTAACCTATGATTCTTTTTTTTTGTCTCCCCGGAATTATTAGTGCCTGACACTTGATTGATTTATATTCTTCAACTAAAAAGTGTAATTCTGAAAACAAATGGGAGCTGTCATCGCTTCACGCCACGCGCTCTCTCGCGGAATGACGATAAAAGAAATGGTACAGTAAAATCTCACATACTCTCTCATACAGTTGTAACAATTATTAGTGATCACTTAATATACCAATATTCTACGAACATTTCAACAAACTTATCTAAGCCACGAAGTTATGGACCTACAATGGGTTTCTTACACCACTTTAAACGAAATTATTACAGTGAATCATCTTTCTTCGCCTGGAGAATAGTTCCAGCTAAGGGGTTTCCCATCCTGCACCGCAATGGAAATACTTTGTAATTTAATTAATTATAAACGAACCGTCAAGAATAGTAACTGCCCACACCTTTCACAATGGAGAAGTACGGGCAGAATAAAAATACACCTAACAAGATATTATCACATCCTCTCTTACAAGAACAAACAACATTTGTTAATGTAATGGTAAATGTTTACTTACATTAATTGTGGATGTACGGCTCGGATCAATTAAAGCCCCGTCTACAGAGTCTGTAAGCTGTACGTCCTTATAATCCCCAAGTCCGTAGAAATGTAAATCGCATTCACACAGTCCGTATCCGTAATCACGTGACCGTGCCATCCAATGAAAGAGTTGGAAACACGTCCAATTAAACTCTTTGAAAGAAAAATTTCTAGAACCAGGCTCATGCAGACAATATTCCAGCTGAACACATTTTTACAAAAGTAATTACCCAACACATTTTGATAAAACATCCAGGTTAGGCTACATGTGAAAGGTAGGTTAAATGCCGTCACAAATAATATATTTAAAACGAGCTAGTTAGTGTAGTTGCTTAAACAGTGCCATTGGTGCTTTCATCTCAATGCGCGTGCTTACTTGTCTGTGATTGGTAGTCCTTTGCAGTCCGTAGTCTAGACCTTAGAAAGTTAGAAGTTGAGTCAACTTCCACGGAGTGATAAGGACCAAGGATTCTGTATAAAGTGCAATCTGTTAGTGTGGAGTCGATCTCTTACGTAGTACTACGCACCTTACGGATAAGGAGTCTGTAGAAGGGGAGGACCGCTTTCATTCTGAAGTAAAGTTCATTCACGGTAGGAGTTTACCTCTGAAAGGACTTTTTTCCCTACCATAAATCTATTATATAGTAGGATATTGGTAAGAAAAAAGACCTTTCAGAGGTAAACTCCTACCGTGAATGAAGTATACTACTAAGCACCACATAATATGTCTCTTATGCGGGCTTGATTGACTCTGGTAGTGGTTTATTGATGGATATATCTTTTCCAAGGGTTTGAATTGATTTTTCTTGTGCGTCTATTATAATAAAGACTCAGTGTTTGGATGTTTTGTGATTTATTACTTAGTAATTATATAAACTAAAACTTTACTATCTTCAATCATCTGGTACAAACATAATATCGGGAAGCCTCTTGCGATATCGATATGGTCTTGCTTTTAGATTCTGATCCAGCAATGCATAGGGCAGGAAAAATGAGAATGAAACTGCGGCTGACAGATTGAAAGTTGGTTTGGTTCAGTTTTGTTGATTGTAATTATTTGTTTACTGTTGATATATCACGTTTATAATGATCCGATAAATTGTTCTTTGATTTGTTATTTTATGATTAAATAAAGAAACGTTTGGAATTTATAGATAAAAATGAATAGTTTTGTTTTAATTAATGTAGTATTTAATACTGTTTTCTGCATGGGCGAACCGTTCGGTAAAGACAATCCCAGAATGCAGTTCGCGGATTTTCCTTGTTAAAACGCTTAGAGCTGTGTGTTTGAATTCAACGGTGTACATAAAAATGTTATAACATCCGTAACTGACCAGCTGATCTCAAAGTTTCCGAGGAAACCCTGGTTTGAAAAACCTTGATACATTTTGTTTGACCTGCCAGTCAGGTATTTTTTACCTTATTCAACATTTCCTGGTAAGCGTCAACTTTTCCATCAATTAGCACAGTGTTTGTCAAATATAGGCCTAATCAAACTGAGGTTGAAAATGCTTAGTAACTAGGTGTGAAGTGCTATTTCATCAAATTCATTTCATACAGATAAGAACAACTTTCCTTGACATCTATACGTGCATCAGAAGTGAATCAGCTTAGGGATACTTAATCTAGTGGTTTAATTGAGCGGCCAAATTAATCCCAGCCATCTTGGCGAACGTTGAAGAACTTACTCAAATCTTTATTTTATCCATCTTAAAGAAATTTAAGAACGAACTTTCAGTATTAAAAGGACATTTATTTTAATTCCTTATCAGATCGAACAATATTTATTTGTCTATTCATATAAATAAGTTTTTTGATTGTTTTAAATTGTTGTAAGCTAAATTTCATGTTATTTTGTAGTATGAATTGTCAACTGTTCAGTGTCGCTGTTAGATATATGTTATTAGTTGCTTCCGATAGTGTGTATCACTGTGGGGTAGGAGGGCGAGAGGAAGACCCAGGGACGGATAGCTGATGGCAGTGAGGGGGAGAGGGGTAATGACTGGACCAAGGTGGAGGGAGAGGGCTGGTGGAGACGCCTATGTTCCAAACAGACCCAGCCAGTGGCTCTAAGCTAATGATGATTACAAAAATAAAAATAATATTATTTAATTTTAAGACACCTTCTATTTTTCCTCAGAAATATTAACCCTTTTATTTGCTGAATTTGTGTGTTAGACTGTAAATCTTATGTTTAAGTCACTTTCTTATTAGTGGTAGATGCTGAGAGCTACATTTTGTCAGTAATATTTTAAAGAGATACCAACTGACACTTAATATATTTCCTTTTCCTGTGGGAGGTTTCTAAGCTGAGTCTAGTCGAGGGAAAATTAGTATCGGTTGATGGTTTATTTAAGCTCAACCGGTGACTACCCCACGTTCCGTATCCTTACACTTACACTCATGGTTTGAAGACAAGCCCGACATTCTATATTACTCTGTAGTGTGTCTCTTTCCTGAGTTAAGGTCCCAGAGTTCAAGCTCGAGTATGTCCGGAGAATGAAAATGGTTGAAATTGGAACTAGGCTTTCACTGCAATGAACAGCGGGGAGGACTGGATGTTGTGTCTGTTCTGTGGTAGTGATAGTTTGTAAGTATTGTGCTGATATTATACTTAGTTGATTAAAAATGTGCACGTTAGATACTCTTGATAAAAATTACGGCAATCTCAACGACCACGCTCTAAAGCGCTAGTGTACCGCTTAGTAAGAAGTAAACCCAGACAAGTAGTATCTAGTAAGACGTGGTACATAAAATAAAAAACACAATTTCACAACAATAAGAGTCCATCCATCACCTGATTTCGATTCCAGCATCTTTAGAAAGAGCTAAGTTGCATAAAACTCGTATTGTTGAAAACGTGGACTAACAGTCACTAACGGTGACCTGGCGGTAGGGTTAAGGTGTCAGACTTCTGTGCTGGCGGCCGGGGTTCAATCCTCAGTCCCGGCAAAGATTTATCTGATTACCAAACCCTTCCTTCACCTCTGACAAGACATCTTGTGAATGTGAGGAATGCCAGGCCTCCACCGTGGTTCGGATTCCACGTTAAACTGTCGGTCCTTAATTTCATCTCACAATCACCCTACCATTATACATTATCGTAAGTGCGTATAACCCGAACGGGTAGTAAGACGCGGTGCTAATAATAATAATAAACAGTCACTAACGTCTAGGGTCTAGAAGTAAACCACCCGCACTGGTTTTATTTTGAAAAAAAAAAAACTAATAAAAATTGTAACGCCTGTGACAATAGGCTATTATATGTACCGTCGCGTTGTTCTGTTTGCATAAGCTAGTTTCAACAGGCGGCGGCGAATTTGCTTTGTGTGTTATATAGGACGTTGCCTACAATACTTTTTTCTATATCATTTATTGTTTTTAAATTTACTTTTTTAATATGATAAACCGAGCATATATCTTCTACAGGTGTTCTGAGACTGAACTTTTGTTAAAAGAAAAGTTCAATTCGGCATTATTCTCCTTCCAAGTCAATGCCGTTGTAGTTTCTGTGCGAGAAATTGAGTGTCATTCATTACTAGAGCCCGGATTTTGATAACCCGACATTTATTTTTTAAATTCCATATAAAATGACTTAAAAATTATTTTTAAAAAAATTCAAATTTAAAAAAAAATTATCTAGAATTATTAACAAAAAATCGTAATAAAGGCACATGACTAAAATAAACATGTGCTATACAAATAAAGAAAATTACATTGTAAATTAAAATTCAAGTAAACTCTTGCATTTATGGTGCCATCAAGATTATTGCCATTATTAAGGCCCCGCGTTGAGCTCTAATTATTATGATTTCTTGCAGCCCCCACGATGGGCTACAATTATGTTGGCTACTTGCGTATACGTGCCCAGTGGTAGGTTCCAGTTATGGTAGTCTTTCCCTTTGTTATTGCCTGGTGATTTTAGTAGAATTTCTTGAATTCGCTATAACTGATCAACTATTATGATGTCCGTTATGCCATGCCCCTCCAACACACGCTCTACAGTAGGTTGAAAATAAATTCACTAAAACACCCTTTAATTTATATTTATTTATATCTAATTCCGAAAATATTAAATTATTCTTTGAACAAAATATAACGCCATTTTATTTAAGGATTACATGGATAAATTTAGATAACGTCAAACTACATCTTCACCATTAAGTATCCAGTACAGAGTGACGCCTTTCTCGTTTGTCTGGGCTTCCCCGTCCTGGACAAAGGAGGATGACATCATTATGGAAAATTTTAAACGCTGATTAGAGAAAAATATAGTACCATGAAATAAACTCACCGCTACTGCATGGGGTTGCCATGTAGAATTATATAAAACATATTTAAATTAAATAAAAATAAATACATTATTTAAATTTGGAAAAAAATATAAAATATAAAAATGTGGATCATATATTATTATATCGTCATTATATCATATCATATATTATATTGATTTACAAATATCTGTTTCATAAAGTAATAGCTGTCCCCTCCCAACATAACCCTCTACAGTCTAGTTGCAACGTCTCAACAGAAATGTGTATCTTACAACAAACCAAGCAAAGAAAATAAAAAGTTCATAATATAAATTATCTTTACATCCGACAACTATGTGACTAAAAGTGTATTCAGTATAAAATATGGATGGTATTCAAAAATATACTCATTCACCATAAATGTCTTGAAATGACCAAAAAATTCCAATATATATTCGAAGATTCCTAAAAATACCTAAATATAACTCTAAAAATACACAAATAAAATATTAACTATAATGCCAAAATGACAACAACAAAAACTCTAAAATTTAGGTCTACATTTCTATAACCAGGGGGATCATGAACAGAGTTTATGCCCTTATGAACATTGTATTTGACGAACAAAAAAAGATATGTCACCAAAACTCAGGCTCTGATTAGTACTTTAAGTTTTTAGTTGTTTACGCAAAGTTATCACAAGATATTTTTTATTATAATTATTATTAATTTGGTTCATTAAAGAAAACAACACATTTTTTAATTTGTACATTTTACACTAAAGTTGGCGATAATCTAAGCGGTAGAGACGAGGAGGGTATATTAAAGGAGATGCACGCCCAACTCATGGAAAGACGATGGATAAGTGAAAATCACATTTCAACCGAACGTGATTTGAACCCCAACCTTTCCGCCAATAGCGACCAAGTGCAAATACGAGTTTAATGCCTCAGACCACTCTGCCACTGCTGCGGGTGTTTACGCGTAGGTTTTGTTATTGTTTTTTTATGTTAAGCGACGTGTCGCTGGTGCTCAGTACCTCTCATGGTGACATCTGAATCGCCCACACCTCGCTCGCCTGCTTTCTCAACCACGTGACTATAGTTAGATTCAAGGAGGAGTTGAACCAGTTGCTCTTAGAGGTGGGCTTGTCAGCAATAAGATTTATGTCTTCACGCTCTCGACCACTATTGAGGTCAAATGCCTAGTAATAAAAAACACACAAGGAAGATATACTCCAATGAATCTCCTATATTGTTTGAGAAACTATCACATTGAAGACGGGAAGGGGAGAAGCTCGAATATGTTTTTGTCTTTTCTTTCCGACTGGCCTGTTTTTTTGTTGTTGTCGGCAAGGGGGAAGAATTCAGAACTTTTCTTTTCTTTCGCCCCAACACGATATACCCCCCCCC
>CABFVX010002617.1:59718-83472 GCA_902151425.1 Timema shepardi | reverse complement strand
ACGCTAATGTGTAATGGTAGGGTGATTGTGAGATGAAATGGAGGACCTACAGTTTAACGTGGAATCCGAACCACGGTGGAGGCCTGGCATTCCTCACATTCACAAGATGTCTTGTCAGAGGTGAAGGAAGGGTTTGGTAATCAGATAAATCTGTGCCGGGACCGAGATAAGATAAATTAATTTAATATCTGGCAACCTTTTTAGCAGTTGTCAGGTTAAGTTCTTCTTTTCGTGATCCGGCTATATTTGCCAAGGACGGTACGGATATATATATATATAAGGAAACAAAAAACAAAACCATATTTTTAATTTCTTTAGTGCGTTCACTACGGTATAATCGAAAGCAGTGTATGAGCCATTTAGAGCAAAACAAAAAAAAAGCAGTCGATCTGCGGTGCTAGTAGTTACGCACCTCGTTGGAAACTGTGTATGTTTTTAATATAAACATGATTTCAAAATTATGTATAGCTATCACCAATAAATTAATAGTAAGTTGTTTTTTTAAATGAAAAAAGCATAGTTTTAATTTCAAATAGACGATGTAGGCTAACTGCGTTCTAATATCAACACCACTGTGGTGGTAATCGTAACGAATAACTAAATCTGGCAACATGGGTGATTTTGCCTGTGCTCGGTCCGGCTCGACATCGTTGCCAAGTTTATGTGTCGGGGATGGGGGTGGGGTGGAACAAGAAATAGCCTGAGCAAGGTTATTTATTTATTATTATTATTAATAATAATATAGGTATTTAATGTGCACTTTCTGAACCGATTTATTATATCAGCTCATGACTTATAAACTAATTTTAATCTTGAACAGACACAACGCCCAGCGCCAGCCGTTAAGGTGCGGCAGAAGGGAGTGCAAGTATTTTTTAGTTTTTATAGAATATAAATTTGTTGACCAAAATAAATCAAATATTTATCCAGTAGCAACATAAAGTTTAGTTTTCTGCACATGGTAATATCAACAGATCTTGAATATCTGTCAGGGGTGTCCTGGAATGTTGTCAAAACATTTTCTCTTTATTTAAAATGTTTTGACAAAATTACAGGACATCCTTGAGACAGATATTCAAGATCTGTTGATATTACCATGTGCAGAAAACTAAACTCTCTGTTGCTACTGGAGAAATATTTTATTTATTTTGGTCAAAAAAAATGTTATGATATAAAAACTGTAAAATTACTCGTGCGCCCTTCTGCCGCACCTTAAGAGAGTGCATCACGGACCAATCAACTCTGATACAGTCGGCTCGAAATCTTAAATTAACACGAACACTGTTGCACCTGGATCATTTCTGATTAAACAATTGTGAATGTGGGGAATGCCAGGCCTCCACCGTGGTTCGGATTCCACGTTAAACTGTAGGTCCTCAATTTCATCTCACAATCACCCTACCATTACACATTAGCGTAAGTGCGTATAACCCGAACGGGTAGTAAGACGTGGTGCTAATAATAATAATGATTAAACATTAATGGAGATAAAGAGTTAATAGAAGTTCTTAATACAGAACATTGTTGAAAAATTAAATTATATTTGAATAGAAACTGTATTGAAAAAGGCCGTTTTTGATCATTTTAGAATGGCTTCACAGCTAAGCATTGTGCCCAAATCTTTATTATGGCTTAGTAGGAATATAATGTAGTTATTAAAAATAAATTTGTTGCTTTGTCCCCCGTCGTCACCGCGTAAAATTTCGAGTAATCATTCAAATACGAATTCACTGCACACATTCCTGGCATATCTTGATATTTTCTTTCTTATCCCGTTTAACTTCCATACCTCGCGTGAGTTGGGCCTGCTATCATGCACGCTATTAATTCGTCAATGTGAAAGGAGAAACCGACATTTCACCAATGATAGGTTATTCGATCATGCCAGAAATCTAACCCAGGACCCTTATCTGTGCAGACAGACACGCTACCGACCTAGCTAAGGTGTCAGACTAACACGATGTTCACCGATTCACCACACAAGATACTGTGCGAGTCAATGACGACATAATATTAGCCAAAGATACTTGTTCCGTTCCCTTGACAACTCAGTCGGGTCCCAACAGGGACGGTCCGTTCATAAAGTGCGCTCTAGTGTACAGTACCAACATTTCCGTCCACGAGATTACGGGGAATGTATTATTAATGATAATATAATTACGTCAATGTCCAGTTTACAAATGGACTTCCGGCAAGCCACTGTCGCGTACACGTGGTAATGTACGCTGATGTTTATTGAGTTGTATAATGCTGTGTTAGCGGGGGAAGGGGGTGGTGGTGTTAAGGACTAATTGATTCGAACCCTGGACCTATATAAATCAGTATTCCAATGCTTTAACGATTGAGATTTTCAGGTTATTATTATGAACTATTCTCAAATTAGTATTAGGGGGCTGGGACGTCACTGGTTTATAACTACGTGACACCACAGGCTCAAATGCGAACTAAACTATTACGTTAATGTGCAACACATAATTGGTGTTGCTACATTATTGTATATTATATTCGAGTGCCTGGAAGCTGTGTATCCTGCTATAAGCTACTTGATATTAATACATCTCAGACTGACTAACCCTGATTTATTTATCAAACCACTTTCTGCTTTATAATATTACAATAGTAAAGCGTAAGCCCGCTCCGTACACTTCGCACCTCAGCACCTCCTGACTGCTAGAGACGCTGTGATCTATTAACACCTCAGCACCTCCTGACTGCTAGAGACGCTGTGACTATTAACACCTCAGCACCTCCTGACTGCTAGAGACGCTGTGATTATTATCACCTCAGCGCTCCTTTTGATTGTTAAGGTAGGAGTGTAGGGAACTAGAATATTTTTGAAGTTTTTATATCAAAACTATTATCTGGCCAAAAGAGATTAAATATTTATCCAGTATACGCATAAGAGTATAATTTTCTTCACTTAGTGGGTGATCTCTAAAGTTGTTGAATATCTATTAACTCTTCATCTAATGCCTCTATCCTCATGACAGCTATTCAACAACGTTTCTTAGCACGGTGTCTTACTATCTTCAGGCTATACGCATATGCATTATTATTATTAGCACCGCGTCTTACTACCCGTTCGGGTTATACGATCTTACGCTAATGTGTAATGGTACGGTGATTGTGAGATGAAATGGAGGACCTACAGTTTAACGTGGAATCCGAACCACGGTGGAGGCTCGAACCACGGTGGAGGCCTGGCATTCCCCACATTCACAATATGTCTTGTCAGAGGTGAAGGAAGGGTTTGGCAATCAGATAAATCTTTGCCGCGACCGAGGATTGAACCCCGGCCGCTAGCACAGAAGTCTGACACCTTACACCTAGACCGCCAGGTCACCTATACGCATATGAAATAATTACGCTAGTAACTTTGGGATGAGTAAGATTGAATTTAGAGGATGTGTATCCGCATTTGCATGGAGGTAGAGTGAAACCCACCCTCGGTACACCCGACAGGGATTCTAACCCCGATCTCCCTGTCACCGGTAGTATAATTTAGCACAATAGTAACGCCTTAGACCATGCGACCACCGAAGCAGGTTTCAAGAGACGGTGATATCACCATGTGAAAAAAATTAAACTATGTTTCTACTGGAGCTAGGATTTTCCCTACACTCCTAACTTAAATATGCAATGTCCTTCTTGACTGGAATCTTGAGGGTTGATTCCTGGAACTCCGTGGCCTCCAGGAAAAGATCCACCGGTCAAAATGCAGCCCGGAACATGTTATCTTAAAATGTCTTTAAAAATATGTAGCAAGTATATCTCCGTTTTCTCTAATTTTCACGGAGCTAATTAAAGTAGTGTTCAATATGCAGTGCAGTGTTTTGTTTATCAGGAGTTTGAAGCAACTATTGTCTCCTCTGACTGACAAACTCATAAGCTAGGCTGAAGACAAATAAGAGGACGTGCGTTCACCCTGATTTTGGTTGGAGGAACACTAGAGAAAATTAAAACATAATTATATTTCTTTGCGGCCAACATTGACAATATTTTACTATATTTATTATTTGTGTTATTTTATAGGTATTGATAATATCTATCAAAAGTGACAGCTGCAGATCACTTGACTTGATGAATGACTATATCACACATTTTTAGTAACTTTAAAACTAACTTCTTCTGTTCTTCCTACCAAAATCATACTATACGTCCAATAACTTGGATAAATTAATATTATATATACTGTATATTATTTTTAAGTCTTAGAACAAAATATAGTTAAAGCATTCTTACTGGTATGATACCTTTTATAGCATTTTTAGAATACATGAAGAATAAATAGTAAGCATTACCCAAGTGTAATCATAATTAGCTCACAACAGCAAAACTTGACATTCTCTTTCAAAAAGTGACAGATACCCGACACGTCCCTTGAAGACAAGAAATTAGATCCAGTCTATTTTTGTACCGTCAAATAATGTTTAGGATGGGCACGATGACTTTACATAAAAGTGGCCTTATCAGTGACGTAACCAGGATTCTTTGAAACCAGGAACAAAACATGCACCCAATGAACTTTATCTTTATTTAATGTTTGAATTAGAGAGATTCTGGCTAAGAACGGACCAAACATGTGGGTTATATACGGGGTGGGACGGAAACAACTGGACGATATATGTTGAGGAAGGTGATGGACAACTGCTGGGAGGTTTGCTTGTCGTCCGGTGGTGCTCACCCGAGTGACATTATCTCCAAAAAGTGTGTAGTTTGCTTTTATGTAGCTAGTGAATATTTTCTTTTCAGTTAAAGTGTTAATTTTCGAGTTACTAATCGTATAATGGTTTTGGCTCCACCCTGCATAAATGTATATACGCTTCTACCTATTTATATGTAACCCCTATACGAATCACCAAAAAACAATCCATATAAGGACTCTCCAATAAACATTTGGGATGGGTTGTATCGGTTCTTCGGTACCTTAGTTCTCCCGAAACTTCACTTAAAAACCGGAATCAGTTACTAAAACGTCAGTTCTTGGTTCTTAGTTGTATACTTAAAATCTAAATAAACCTTTGCTCACAATTAAATGGATATAGTTTAACTGAACATATTTTCTAATTTTTAATATAAAAAATCTTTCCATCATTTACGTTTACTGGCTCGCCGGATAAATAATCTTGCAGAAAAATTATAACAATGACTAAATTAGTTTTGGTGATCAAGTAGCATTTGGAATAGAGGGTTGAAATAGAACAGAAATCGGTAAAATTGTGTCGGGGATAACGAGTTCTTCCACGGAAATAATTAGTCCGATAATGATGGTTGAGTTCCTCCACGGAGATAATTAGTCCGATAATGTTGGTCGAGTTCCTCTACGGAGATAATTAGTCCGATATATGATGGTCGAGTTCCTCCACGGAGATAATTAGTCCGATAATGATGGTCGAGTTCCTCCACGGAGATAATTAGTCCGATAATGATGTTCGAGTTCCTCCACGGAGATAATTAGTCCGATAATGATGGTCGAGTTCCTCCACAGAGATAATTAGTCCGATAATTATGGTCGAGTTCCTCCACGAAGATAATTAGTCCGATAATGATGGTCGAGTTCCTCCACGAAGATAATTAGTCCGATAATGATGGTCTAGTTCCTCCACGACACCAAAAGGAGGGGATCTTCGCACAGTAAATTACAAAATTAAATAAGAACGAAATTCGTTAACGCATGACAGGTTAGGTTAAGTTAGGTTGGTTAAGAACCATAAGTATATGTAGAAATTAACCAACTATACTTATAAGAACTCAACCCCCCCTTTTTTCCGCCTCTCCACCGCCAAAGTGAAGTAATTAGATCCCCCCTCTCAAACCCAACCAAGTGGAGAAACTCGAACACGCCTAGTTGGTAAAATATTGATACCGAGATTAACTGACACCAGTAAAATTTTGGGAAAAAAAAATTCGTCATTTATAAAAGTTGTTTCGATTTGTATACTATACTTGGGGGCTAGTAATGATCAATACCTCCCTTGAACTACCTCTAAATTATACCTCCCTCAAACATATGTCGTAGGGCACAAGGTATAAATGTCACGCTCATTTAGACTGGGTTGCTAGTGAAAGGGAGGACAGGGTTCATATCACGGCTGGATGTACTAAAGGTGTTTTTTTCTTGAATGGTTTCCCCAAAGTAACGCTTCCCGAAAATGAAGGTATATTTACTCTAAATTCTACTTTCTTCGACACTATCCCATCAGTTTAATATGTGAAAAACTACAACAGGTAGTAGACCAGGGTGTAAAAACCCAACACTTAAACCTACCGTTCCTGCCTTAGTAAACAAATTTCAGCAAACAACTGTTTATTGAGTTCAGAATTCACCTTTAGATCTCATTGTAAAGTGTTTTTAGCACCGCGTCCTACTAACCGTTTGGGTTATACGCTTCTGTACTAATTACACTGATGGTTTTAGGGAGGAGGAAGGCTATATTTAGAGAAAGTGTTCCCTTATTTGCGTGGAGGAAGAGTGAAAAACCATTTTGTGAAAAAACATTTTGTAAAAAACACCCTCAGCACACCTGACCAAGATTCGAACCTCGATCTCGCCGTCATCGGTAGTCAAGTCTACTGCGAGAGTAGCACCTTAGACCATGCGGCCACCGAAGTAGGCTAGAGCTTTTTTATGTCCTTGCTTTGCATCATTTTGTAAAGCGACTAAAATGTTGTCGCAAGAGACACACATTCCCTTTTGTCTTCGTCGGTCTTTTTTTCGCCCCGGATGTGAAGTAAATGTTTGTTGTTGAGATCTCTTGTTGGAGAATGAACGTCCTCTGTTTCATCAGACAGTTGATTCATGGCTTTAACCCGAAAGCGACAAGCTGTATTGTGACATCAGCAAATAGTTGGAGGGAACCTTTCGAAAATATAAGTTGTGACTGTCACGTAATTAAATATACTCTCGCAGTCTTTTACCTATTCGAAATGCATTTATGGTTGATTTAAAAAAAAAAAGTATCAGTGCAGACCCACCTCGGTGTCGTAGTTAGCTAACGCGCTAGTTTAGTGTTGAGATAGACTGCTGAAGATGGGGATATCGGGGTTCGAATCTCGCTCGAGTGAACTGGGAGGGGGGGTCCCTAAAGGTTTTCCACTCTTACTCCACGCAAATTCGGGTTCTCTTCCTCTATATTCAACCTTCTCAATCTCTAAAATCATTAGCGTAATTAGTACTTAAGCGTGTAACCCGAACGGGTAGTAAGACGCGGTGCTTATTATTACCATTAACTTGTATCAGTGCAAGACTTCAATGGTAAGTTGACTTGGTAAATTGCGCCTAAAACAAAGGTGGCCTGGTTTGCGTTGGGCTGCCAGGATTCGTCATCACCTTTAACTAAAATAAAACTATTAATTTTCAAACTATAAGTGAGCCGCTTTGGTGGCCGTGCTATTCTCGCAGTTGACTAGACTCTAAATTCAACCGTACTCGTAATTAGCGTAATTAGTACATAGGTGTATAGCCTGAACTTGTTGTAAAACTCGGTGATACAAAATAAAAATAATTAAAATGTCTTGCATTATTTTAGCACCCCATCCTACTACTTGTTCAAGTTATACGTATGTGTACTAATTATGTTAATGAGCTAGGTAGGAGGAAATCTGAATTTACAAGAAATGTATTTGATCAGAGGAAGAGTAAAAATTTTTTAGGAAAAACCACCCTCAGTATACCCGACCGGGATCAACCCACGATCTCTCCGTCATCAGTAGTTTATTCCATTGCGAGAATAGCGACTTAGACCACGCGACCACCGAGGTGGGCTCATTTTTTCTCATATATGTTAAAAACTGTTTTACAGATTTCATTTCGACTGTCTTCTAAGCTAACACAGAAGTCGGCACCCCGATGTGACGCTTGTATTGCCTACCATCCTGCGAACTATCCGTAGGAGGGGACATCGATCATATTTATACTAACCGAAATGGTCTACGGATTAAAACGAGTGTTGGTACTATGATCATCTTAGTCAGTGGCGGTGGAATTTTATTTGAATCAGGTGGGGATCAGCCAAAATGAAGGATTTTGGGGGCTTAGTCCCCCAAGCAATAGGGAGATGTCACTGCTCCTTCAGAGAGAGAGAGAAAAAGGCTTCCTTTTTTCGTCGTCCCGGGCCACTTGAAACCTGCCTAAAAGCCACACATATAGACTTGCATAACTACTGCTAACTGGACAAGAGGGTGACCTACGCACAAATAGTAAATATAGTTTTGAATATCTCTCGGAACCAAACCAGGTGTTCCTAGTCCTGTGGTCGATCGCTCTAACACAATGTTTGTCAAACGTTCTCCCCCTTAACGTTCGATGCACATGCGGACCACGCTGCTACCTATCTGTCCCTTTGCCGAAGCCGAATATTTTTATTATTATTATTATTATTTTAGCACCGCGTCTTACTACCTGTTCAGGTTGTAAGCATATGTAGTATACTAGTTATGGTAATTTTTTCTTTATTTTTTATTAGGGATGATGAAGATTTAAAAGAAGTGTACGTTACATTTGCTTGAAGGAAAAGTGGAAAACTACCCCCAATACATCCGACCGGCTTTCGAACCCCGATCTCTCTGTCATCGGAAGTCTAGTATATTGCGAGAGTGACGCCTAAGGCCATGCGACCATCGAATTGGTTCGGAAATATTATTAATGCATGTGTTTAACAAGCAGTAAAAGACAGCATTTTTTATTTGACTTTGTTTCCTATGCACAATGTATCACATGTATCTTTGTGTCACTAAGTGTTGTTCACCTAGTGGACTTAGCCTGTCGATCTGGTACTCTTTGGATCTTTCATATAACATTTCTTCCCCGTTGGTGGCCTTTTCTTATAAATGGTTTTCCTCTCTCCCTCTTCAAAAATACGGATACACTTCCTCTAAATTCTATTCAATTTCTAATCTTTGACATATGAGATAAGTTAACCTGAACGGTTAGTAAGACGCGGTGCTAAAAAAAAACTAAAAAAAGCTACCTCCACACATGTCTTGCAAGCTTATTCAACCTAGGGAAGCGCACCTGAAAACTAAACAACCCATCCTAGAGTCTGCAATGTTATTGTTTGAGTCGACACTCCCAAAGAATACAAGAATTGCTCATTATTTCAGGTGATCAAACCGGTGATGGCTGGCGGGTTGTTGCCGGGGGAAGCCAAGCATGAAGGGAATGTACTAGTAAACTGTTCCCCCACTCTCCATTTGACCAATTATAATAGCACTTTAATTATGTATTAAAACAATTGTATGTGCATCGAATTAACAGGGGTAAGGTTGATATTGGAATGGAGAGAAACAATTTACTAGTACGGTCTCGTCAATCATTCCTTCTCTTGTAACAATTCAAGAGCCACCACTGAATCAAACTAGTGTCTTCTTGTCTCGTAAACAGCAGCTCTAACGTTCCTAGCACTTCTCCTTGACTGATACAGGTAAGAATTGTCAGTAATACTAGAAATGAGTTTTCTTTAAATACTCACACCAATTAGTCACGTGGCTTAGGGTGGGATAGAAAATTGAAGGGGACGCGAGGAAAGGTCAGTGTTTTACCAGTTTTTATAGCTAATTTTTTTGGGCCAAAATAAATATTATTATTATTATCACCGCGTCTTACTACCCGTTCGGGTTATACACTAATGTGTAATGGTAGGGTGATTGTGAGATTAAATTGAGGACCTACAATTTAACGTGGAATCCGAACCACGGTGGAGGCCTGGCATTCCCCACATTCACAAGTTGTGATTAATAGATAACCTAGGTGTTGAACTTACTGACAATGCACAAAATTCTAGAATATATAAATACATTATATAGGATATATCATTATATATATATACACTCGAATATAAAATATAAAAATAGGTCCACCTTTAAACAAAGTTATAGGCGTGAAGCGAAGCTTCCAACAGATCCATGAAAAAAGAATAAATAATAGGTCCCGCCATTCTAAGGCAGCCAGATAAAGATAAATAAAATGTCTGTTCAGGCGTACCTCCCCCTCCCCCTTTCCCTATGAAAAGCCGTCCTGAAGGCACAGCGTTAATCTAGTCTGTAACGTTAGAATATTCAGTACGTAACGTTACTTGAGCCCTTACGACTGAATTTACGTCGGAGGAGGGAACGACCCCGCCAGCTAGGGTCGCCTACCTTACGCTGGTAGCTGCTCTGCTCTTCTTCTGTACAGGGAGGGCTGGGGGGAGCGGGGGAAGGGAACCTAATTACGGCGCCATCTACTGCAGGCGGTGTGGGGTTGGGATTAGACGAGCGAGGAAAAAGTGTACGCCGAGAAAGAGAGAGATAGAGAGAGAAAAGGTGGATGGAGGAGGTGGTAGAAAAGAAGAAAGGACAGAGCGTTGTACAAAGAAAACGACCTCTCGTGGAAATTGATGAAGATTAGTGCTATTATTAATAATATTACTATTTATAGCACGCCAATCATAGGTTGTGCGGTAAAATAGTGAAAAATGATGCAAATAAAACATTACGATCAAAAATATTTGAAAAAAGATGGGGGTGAGGGTAAGGAGCAATACATTTTGAAAAATAAACTGCAATAAGTAAAATATAGTTTTTTAAATTACTGAAGTAAAAGCTAGATTGTTCTTCATTTTGTAATCATTCTTTCTTGTCGTTAAGATATTCGACAGTAACACTGTTGATGCACACTTCTAACAAGTTTATGATTATAACATATCCCTTTTTTCCCTGCATTTTTAACAAACTCATTCGAGCATAAACCCCCAACCCCCTCCAAACTCGCAATAATAATGTATTCCATGAATTTTTCTCTCATTTCCAACAAAACACCACTCGGAAAAAACTGTAACTTTGTATGAAAAGAAGAAGAAAAAATTGTCCGACTATCCTCTTGGAAAGTTGTGCAGAGGGTAGTGGTAGTAGACCTTACTAGTATCCCTCCGCCCCCCCCCCTCCCAAACCCTCGACAACTTTGCGAGGGTGGCTAGAGTTGCGTAGCTATAGGGTAGTGGGTGAGGGAGGAAGGTAGGGTGGGGACTCTAGTATGGGTTGGGGTGAGGTATGGAGGAGGGTGCTAGGGTAGGACCTGAGTGACGTGGCTCCCTTCTGTCGAGACTCAAGGGGTGGAAAGAAATTACAAGAGAAGAAAGGGGTGAAAGTTATAAGGGGTGTGTGGGTCTGAGGGGGGGGGGAGAGACTTTGGGGAGTTGAAGCTGTCGGGGCCCTTGGCGTTGGTTTGGATGGCGAGGGGGTTAAAGAGGGTTTGGGGGTGGGTGGATGAGAAGTTGACTTCTCTTGAGAGTTTCTTTTCTTCAGGCAAACGTGAGCGTGCTAAGAAGAAAGGTCCCGAGCTCCGTCTTGAGTTTCCAAAAAACATAGACCTTGAATTTATTAAGTTATTTATATTATAATAGTGTGACCTTCGTCCCCGATTTTCGAGGACAGTTACCGAAACATAACTTATTTTTCAAACTTATTTAAATCCCGATTTATTAAATATACTAATGTAATTTGAAAGAAGATAAACTATTCAATTAAATACCATGCTATCGCAAAAATGTAATCCGCAAAATAGTCAAGTTGATATAAATTTAATCATGCTAAACATATTACATTATTATATTATAAACATTTATTATTTCAGTGTTTAGGTTAGGCTACTAATTTCTTGTGCCGTATTATTCTATCACTTTAAATATTAAGTGGCATGTGATATAATTAGTTTATCGACACTGTCCAGTAACACGAATATAAAGAATGTATTACTAAAATATGTGTTGTATACAATTTAAAAACACTACTTTTTCGGCTCCAACCAGTAGTTTTAGAATGGCTATCCCCAAAAAGGCCAAGAAAAAAAATGTCATTTTAATATATAATTGCATTAACTTAATATTTTAAAGACAGGTATGAATATTAAAATTGGTAACGTCATTTTATAGCTTATTTTTATATTGTGCGTTACATTCCCCTCCCCTCCCCCCTCCGTATCTTAATCAACTTTACTTTTAAACAAATTAAATGTTAAAATGGGGCTCACCCGCTAAATCACGTGTTGTTACTCAAGGATGAGCTAAAATCTTGAGGATCTATGTTACAATTAGCTCTATCGGTGGACGCGTGTACTAGTCATGCTCATGTAGTTTGGTTTGCTGGTGACGGGGAGGTAGATGTTTGAATCCTGGCTGGGTGAATTAATGGTGGTTTTTCCTAAATGATTTCCCACATAAATGTAGGAACATCCTGTATATTAATACAGGTAAAATTATTCACCTCAATTCTTTATTTTAGGAGCTATTTAGTTTATTGAAATATTGACAGTCTACTTAACTAAAACAATAATGTCTTGAGATGTGTTATTAATTACCGTAAACAGTTTTAAAATAAATAATGTATCAACTTTTATAATAAAGTGAATAACTTATGGACACACTGTAAATAATCATATCTATAGTTTACTTAGTTATTACTTAAAAACTCTTATGTTTCGTTTGAATGTCGCTTTTTTTCCCCTAAATATTCAAAAACTCTTTAATTGCATCTTAGGGAATAACATCTTAACTTAATGTTTCGTAATCAAGGTTGAATGAGGAATTGTGGGTAAGACAAGAGAGAGAAGCGATTGTTTGTTGTTGCACCGTCTTGCGTGCTAGCAAGCAGTTAGGCTGAACTTAGTTTTAAACTTGTTTGGAACTTAATCAGGTCAAAGTAGATTATTGCTCTACGACAAATTGTCAAAAATGTTACTTAATTCGTGGATTCATCACAGGGGTATTTTTTTTACTCCCTGGTCACACGGCCCTGACTAAAGTGTTAAGTTCGTATTCCTGGGGATGGTGAAGTCCAAGTTAGTATCTTATTTGGGTGCACTAGAGTTATTTTATACATGGATTTTTTAATGTTCCACGTCTTACTACCCATCGGGTCTGTTATATTTACACTAATGAGGTAAGGATTAATAAGGTATAATTTAAATAAAATTTAACCTAATTTGCGTAAAGGTAGAATGGAAAACCATTTATTGGGAGAGGGAGTCACCTCAGTAAGCCTAGCTTGGATTCGATCCCTGACCTCCCCGTCATCGGTAAACCAGATAAGACGAAACAGATGTATTTGTCTTCTTGTGTGTTAGCGTCCATTCCGGCCATAATTATCATCGAAGGCGTATGTACGAGTGTACTAAACCCTTCGTCCGGTTAGTGACGCCAGCCCGCTCCATCTGGGAGAAATAACAGGTACTAAGAAAGTCGTCAAGTGCTGTAGTTTCCTGTTGTTTTATACACATCTTTCTACGAATTCTAAGAGCTCACAGTTTTTGCCTGAAAGGTATATCGTACACCTTTATTTTGTACATATACTTTTTTTAATATAGAAACCTTTATATACATTTGCCTGTAGGAAAGAAGACATGTTCGATTTATATGTATAAAAAAAAGAGGATGTCAAGAAAAAGAATAGCCCAATGGTGTGGGGTAAGAGAAATATCTGGTGATATCGGGAGGGGTTGTGAAGGAAGATGAAGGGGGTGGGGGAATCATCCACAGCCACCCTCGCTCGCTAACGAGGTGTACCGATCCATGGCAAGGACACTGACAAACTGGAAGAGGGTTCAAAGCCATCCATACCCCTCGTCTCCTAGCCTTCAGCTCAAGGGTGGAGTGTGTGAGAGGGGGGAGGTGGAGAAGAACGAGGGGCCGAGCTGTTTTTACAACTGCGGTGATGACTGGCGCGGTTAATTACACTTGAGTGTCTTGGGTGGAGAAGGGGGTGGAAAAGCTTGATGGTTTGTGGGATTTGAAAGCTTCATAAATACTTGCATCTTGTTCTCTTGTAGTTTTATTTCATGCGTCGCGATTGAATGACTTACAAGATGAATATGTGAGAATCTGTATACACACACATTACTTCCACTTGGTCGCTAACATCACTTGCAAACTATAGAAGCCAAGACAGACCATATGAACCTCAACGTGTGGATGGCGCAAAGTAAACTCTAATCAAACAAATATTAAATATTATAATGAATCTAATAAGTATTTTCTGGACACATGGATTTTGGAAATATCAATACATGGCTTAGTTGTATCATTTATACTTCATTCATAAAACTTTTGATAAACTCAACCAAAACCGTATATTAGTTGTTTTTTTCGCGCTGTGTTTTACTACTCGTCCGGGCTTAGTGCACTAAATTAACTACGCTAATGGAAGAAATATAACATCATTTTCTCAAAGAAAGAGTAAGAAACAGGCTATTTGAAATACAATTTGTATTTGAAGTTATCTAAAGTTTTCTAAATTATTGATGGATTAAATAGCCAAGCTATTATATTCGCTAATTATGGCAATAGCCACATTTAAATATCATATTCATTAAGCTAATTGACACACTTGGATACTTAAATACTGCAGTAGACATTTTCTTTATCAAAATCATTAAAAATCTTGATATACTTTCTTAAACGAAATCACTAAAAAGCTTGATATAATTTCTTATCAAGTTCACTAAAAGTCTCGAAACACTTTCTTAATCAAATTCATTAAAAATATGTATATAATTTCTTAATCAATGTCACTAAAAATCAATTTAAAAATTCTTAGCCAAAATCACAAAACAACTATATAGAATCTACTTATCAAAATCACTAAAAATCTAGACATACTTTCTTAATTAAAATCACTATAAAGCTAAATATAAATTATTATTAAAATAACTTAAAAGCTAAACATAATTTCTTATTAAAATCATTACAAATCTAAATATTATAATTTCTTATTACAATCACCGAAAAGTTTGATATAGGCTACTTTCCTAGTAAAAATTACGAAAAAAAAGTATTATTGTACTCGTTCATATTCTGAGCATCTTAAAAGAAACCTTTAGACCATAAAATAAATTCAGATTAACCAACATTAGCAAAATCTTAATGTCTTACAATTATAAAAAATTTAAGCTTACTAGATTGTAAAACTACGGATTAATTTCCAGATATAATAATGCTGTGATGATATTTCGGTTGTCTATAGCTCCGTGATCGAACGCTTATCATCACTATACAAAATAAATACCGTTTAACTAGCTGTTAATTGCTCCGTGGTCGAGCACTAATTAAATCGGTATTATTAATTAATATTAAAGAAAGATAACTATTGATGGCTGTTTATTCACACACGATTTATCTGTTAATTACTGATACATACTCCAATTAAATGCTTGATATCAATGCATACTTGTGATATTAACGTACATTATTGTATTCTGTGTTAGACTGTGAGTGCGAGAGCCAGTGCTAGTGCCAATGAGACTGTATTTTTCTTATATATGACATACCCCTTGCCTCTTGGTCCCCTCGTCAACAGTGTAAAAACTAACTAATAGAAAGAGTCTTGGCGACAGGTGTTGTGAAGGCTAGCTTCTTATTGGTATAGGGAATTGGCGTCCTTTGCCAAATACTGCGGAATTGTTCTTTTAACAGAACAAAATATAAAAAATATATATTTTAATGGTGTAATCCTTTTCACGTTATTTCTTAAAAGCGCGTGTTTCTTTATAGATGAATCATAAAAGGATACTCTACATATGTTAATTTAAAGAAAAATTACTTTCATCCATGACATTTTACATATTTAAGAGGGATCAAAATCAATATCATTACAATATGTATGAATACATGAAAATATATCTAGCAAATACATATCAGAAAATATTTTCCATTCTTACTATATTTATGTACTAATATCAATATAGAGTATTGAGAGAGCATGAAGTTTATATTTGACGTTGATAAAAATTCTGGATAGCTGTCAATCAGTGAATCAGTAATACGCTAAGCCAAATGTCCAAGATTGAAATTTCTGTTTCAGTACAAATTTGTTTAAACTTGTAACTACTTCATAAACCACCAAATACTTAGAATACACTTAACCCCTAACTATGGGAGCTATTTTTATATTGTAGCTTCCAACACAACGGTTGAAACCAACTTAATGCAAAGGACAAATGTGAGTAAGGTTTCTTAGTGGAATTACACCCCCATTATCGTTGAGAAATAATTATAAAATCATAGTCATAAATTATAAATGGAAAACCACCCCAAACGCACTTGGCCTAGATTCGAACCTGGAACTTCCTACCACCAGTTATCTCGTATTTTGCAAACTGTACACCTTAAACCGTGTGACCAACGCTTAGGTGATGGTAAATTTGTGTTTATTTATTTATTGCTAGTCCAAGTGTCCACCTATAGAGCTAATTGTAATATAGATCCACAAGATTTTAGCTTATCCCTGAGTTACAAGGCGTGATTCGGCAGGTGAACTTCTAGCCATCCGTCCAAACCATACTCATATAGTTACACTTATTGAGTAGGGATGAGGAAGATAGAATTTATAAGAAATGTGTCCGCATTCGCGTGGAGAAAGAGTGGAAACATCTAGGAAAATAACATCATCAGTACACCTGGCTGGGTTTTGAACCCCGATCTATCATCGACCAACCAGATTAGAGAAACATGACATTAAGTCCGCGTGTTCACCGGCGTGGTGTGAGGAGTGAGGGTGTTCATTTGAATAGTAGTGTGTGTTCCATTCAACTTTTTTTTTTTGCAGATTGTTTTCGAAAGGAAAGTGATTAAATGGTCTCAAAACAATCCTGAAACCTAATGCTGCACACCCCTGCGTGAGAGGGTGACGTAAGATGAATTAGTCCTGGGTGGAGTTATCGGTACAGGAAAAAAATAAAGTTAGGATGGAAGGAAAGGTGAATAAAATCATAAGAAGAGTAAGAATAACCGCTCAGTTCTGAGTGGAACAGGAATGAGGGTAGTTGGGGGTAGAATAAAAGAAGGGGGATTGAAAATAGGGTGGTCTTGTTGGAAGGAGGAGGCTTAAAGAAGAAAGGGGAACGGGGTAGTAGAAGTGAGGGAACAAGGGGTGTGGGATAAATTTTCCGTTGAAGTTCTGAAGGGTTTGTATATAGATGGTACGTTGTAGTGAAGGGTTTGTGGCAAAAGGGGTAAAGAAACAAGTGCGTGGGTTAGAAAGGAGAGCAGCGGAAGAAAAAACTAGAATATACCCCCGCCCGAAATACTTGGGAAGATTGGAAGCGAAAGGGGTGGTACGTTAGGCCGGGAGGTAGAACTGGGGGGTATGGTATAGAAGGGAATTAGGGAAAGGGGAAGAAGGTTTTTGGGTGGAACGAGGTGGGTGGTGGGATAAAGGCTTGCGATAGAACTAAAGTCCGGTAGGGTTTGAGAGGAAAGGGAGGGGGTGACAGGAGTGGTGGTGGTGAGATACGTCAGAGGAGAAAGAGAGAAGGAGAATAAAAGAGGAATTACAGAGAAGGGTGTAGACCTAAGAGGAAGGTTGGTGGTGTGAGGTAGGTTCGAAGAAGCGACGGAGTACGGAGGTCGTTGGGTTGAGTGGGTGGAGTGTGGTGGGGTGGGGGTAGGGAACCACAAAACAGCTCTCCACGTAGCTGGCGGTGTATAGCTACTGAAGAAGCCCTCCTATTCCGATGAAGCTTGGTCTAGCTGCTGTGTGTGAAGCGGGTGCTACATTGTAGTGTGTGTGTGTGTGTGTGTGTGTGTGTGTGTGTGTCACACAGTCATGGTAGGTAACAGTTGTTCCAAAATTTGTTTACCTTATCGTTAAAAAACGCACCTTTTGTTGGTTCGAATACTGTCGCGTTTTTATTGTTCTCGGTAATATATAATGACTGGTTATTCTATAAATTTCCTACGAAAAGAATGAAATACAACAGAAAAACCAATTTATTTCATACTTTGCTAAAACCACTTAGGAATTATATAGAATGCCTGGTTTACATACATTGCCGTTAACATTATATATAATCAAGGCCGCACTGAGATTGGGGTGTATTGGAGTTTATAAGTACAACCCCTCGCCCAAAGAGTACCATTAATTATGTTTTTTCGTTTTCCTCCTCACGTTCTAGGTTAGTAGCTTATTGGAGTCTTAAGAATATTCTTAATACCTATAATTCCAGTTAGGTTTCAAAAAACTTTCAATTATGTTTTAATTTTTTTTTTTTAATTAATTAAGTCTTGGCATCTCCTGTTCTGAATAAGATTCTATTCTCTCTTTTAGTAACGCAACATTTAAAACAATTGCCGAGAAGCTACAGACCAATGTTAAAAAAGTATTTGTATTAATTTTAAAATAGTTTCTCTTTGATGACTTTTTAACCAATTATTCAACAAGATATTTGCATATGTTAATTACATTTATTATAGTCTACACATAATTTTATTTTTAGTCTTGCCTATATATTATTATATCAATTAATGATTTTTTTAAATTAACCAAACTATACAAAACTATCTTAAGATAGATATAAATTAAGGTGTAACCTAGGCTTTAAGATCTACGACAGGCTGATTATAGAAATATTAACCAACCAAAAAACCTAGCCTTCAATTAGTAGACGCATGAAAGGTTCGGTTTTGTTAAGGTGGGATAGCTTTGAAATACTAACGTTATAAACAAATGACAATAATTAACTAAAACACGTGTTTATATGTGTATCATAATTTTGTTCGTGTTTAAGAGCAAAGTACTATAAATGATTTTTCTTTCTTCCTTGTGGTTGAGAAACTGTTGAGTGGCTTCTCCTGCAATTCCCCAAATTTCAACTGTTTATCTGTTCAATGAGTACTAAAAAAAATCTTCTGAACAGATAAATATATATATATATCTGTTCAGATATAATTACATTTAATGCAAATACTAAAAAAATTGTTCAGTTTGATAGTAATTTGAAACTTGGATACATAATATTTTTTTAATACATTAAGTATATATAGTAAGCAAATTACAAGTAAATTTATATATAATAATATATATATATACATCTCCCTAAAAGCATTAGAAATGTAAGAGTTCGACAAGACCATCCTCATTATAGGACTATATCGCCCCAAATAATACTAAATAAAAATTCGTACTTCACAAGAACCCCTGCAAAAAAACCAACCAACCTTACATTTAAATTGTTTTTATCTAGAACGGACATTATGTTGCTGATATCTAACGTATGCGAAATATTTTACAATAACAAAAGAAATAATATAAACATGTCTTCCCATGCACAAAGTTATTCAGTCAAAGAAAACTTTAATAATAACTAACCCAGCCCTACTCCAACAAAAAGCATTACGAATTTATTAACAAATATATATCAAATAAAATTACAGTAATGGCTTTATTTTAATCTTATACATAAAACAGTTTAAAGATAAAACCAATTTATATGAAGAAATCATAGAAAGTATAATATCTTAAGTCAAGTAAAATTAAATACCTACGATATAATTACATTTAATGCAAATACTAAAAAAATGGTTCAGTTTGATAGTAATTTGAAACTTGGATACATAATATTTTTTTAATACATTAAGTATATATAGTAAGCAAATTACAAGTAAATTAATAAATTCTTCATGTAAGCATAACACAACAAATCTTAACATTATTTTTGGCAGAGATATTTACTAAATACTTTGCGACCCAGTTTTATAAAAATGAACTAAAGGACCTGTATAATAGCACTCTTGGCTAGTAACAGCAAAAAGAACACGTCAAGAAATTCATTCTATATCTTATGTGGGGTATTCACATTTCATTATTGATAATTAAAACAAACAGTACGACACCATCGTACAAACTTCCTCATATTTTGTATTATAGTTTCAAGGAAAATGTTCAAAAATAGGTTTTTAGTCAAATATCCTTAAAAAGTTGTACTCATAAAAATCAACTCATCATCTTGTTAATCACAATAATCACTCTTTATTCATAAATTCCAAATTTTTCAAATATATTTAACAAAATTCAAAATTTCAAAAATAAATTATCTGTAAACAACCCTAAAATTATTTATTATTTGTAAAAATAAAAATGTTTTCTTATTTATCATGAAAAACTATTCACAGTTCCTCTTTTTGAATTCAATCTTAAAGATTAATTTCCAAAACATTCATAATTTTCTATAATTATTATAAAGTAAACTACCCTTAAATTAATTTATTTTAGATAAATTCATATACATTATTAATGATATGTAAAATAGTTGCCTGATATCAATTTTGAACCAAATCACTATATAAATTTTTTAAACATTAAAATAAAAAATACAGTCATCAGTAAACTACCCATAGCCGATTTCCCCCCTCAAAACAAGTATACAGCTTTATTTATCATGTGAATGTCAAACACTCTTAAGATACTCATTTGGAACCAAATCGTTAGAGCCATTTGTAAAATAAAAATTAAAAATTAGTCATCAGTAAATTACCCTTCAACAACTTTTTTGCCAAAAACCAATTAAATAGTGCTATTTGTCATGCAAACAAATATTAAATATGTGTTCTAAACAAAATTGTTAGAACCATTTTCGAAAAATTTTGAATTTAAAAAAATTACTTATCAGTAAATACCCTTAATTGAAGGGCTAGGTTAAAAACAAACTTTGTGGTATAGCCTTATAAAATATAAATATCATGTTTGAACAAAATCCATCAAACCGTTTTAGATCCGTGGCCAGGAACAAACAAACAAGCAGACATGGGGACAGACAGAACTATAAAGTCGTATTTTTTGTGTTCGTACTCACTCAAAACGTAAAATCTCGTCATAATCTCGAAATAAATTTTTTTTCACGATCACAACATTTTCTCTTGATTTGAGAAAGTAAAAATTAGTTGAGCTGTCATAGTGGGAATATATATTGTAACGTAGGGTGTGCGTGACTTAGGAGGGTCACGGGCCGTTCACACGTGACCGTGCGAACCACGAATTCTTTTAGGGATGTTGGGGTATGTTGCTGACTAAACACGAATGAAAATGCCCACGGAATATTCAAGGTTTTAACTATTAAAACTAAAACATACATACACACACTGATTAACTATACATCTAAAGTAATTACAACTACACAAATAATAAAATAAAAAGAATCTTAAACAAGTCTGTAAGTTAATAAACCAATAAAAACACGTGAAACTAGAAGTAAACTAACCACACAAATTAACAACTATACAATACGCAATAACTATTCAAATATTAAAAAAATATAAAGTATAATAAATAATAAAATATTTAAAACGTTCATTAAAAAAGTGGGCCACAATAACAATAAACGTCTACATCAACCGTGTAGTCCACAAAAGCCTCCACATGTCCCTGCACATGACACTTTGTGATGACACTCGATAAACGAACGCCGGACTCGCTGACCCACTCGCGAACACGTCAGCTCATTCACGGTCACACCAACCCGCCCGAGCACACTAGCTCAATCCTGGACACGCTGGTTCACGAACTTCACTGTCCACAACTAGGACTGGGGACTCCCGGACTCACTGGTTGAGAACCTGGCTATCGCTGACCGTGTATATATAAAAGTGGTCCCAGCTAAGGGTCTGGCAGCATTCACTTCTAAAATACTAGGCCATAATTAAAAGAACCCAGACCCTTCCAGTAGTGTGCCCCCCNCCCCAGCCAAAGAGAAGACTGCTGCCTACCAGCTAGACAAGGAGGGAAACAGATATAACAGGGAGTGCAACCATGGTAAACAATGAGAGCGCGCTGGCCCCACTGTTAAACACTAATCTCGTTGCAATATTTTAAGCTATATACTTTTTCTAGCCATAATGTGAAGATGACATTTAGAAAGTCTTGTCTTGTACTTGAGTGCATCTTGTGTGCTGTTGACAACAAAAATTTGAATGCAACATAAACATCTTGGCTAGTGAAATACAACACGTTTCAAACCAATACGGAAAAAAGTATGTATGTTTTTGATTTTAGTGTAATATGTATCAATTTATTGTATTTTTTTCACTAAACGTAATACTTTCAATTTTCTACTTTGAGAATTAATTGAATTATTGAAATTTATATTGTCTAAGACACTTTTAAAATTCAATGAATCTTCTTTCTGTAAAGTTTAGGCATTACTAAAATATTTGCAATTTGATTTGAGTAATTAATTTGTCATAAGCCTCAATACTTGTATCATGTGGCAGCCTTAACAACAGCACCGACCCGTGTTCTGATTGGCGAATGTTCCTGTAGTCCCCTCACAACGGCCTGACGTCGTGTGGCCCTATCAGGTTCTCTGCGCATGCGCGGAAAGCCCTATACTTGGATTATGTGGCAGCCTTCACAACAGTAACGCAATTTGCTCTGAATGTTGAAAAACCATATACTTGTATCATATGGAAGCTTTCATAACAGCAACGCCCTTTCCCCCTCACCAACGCCTGGCGTTGTGATGCCAGACCTGTTATGTGCCGTTTCCGTGGAAAGTTCTATCTTATTGAGCTACCAGCCGACTCTAGAGCACTATTCGAGGGAAATTAGAAATTAGCAGATGGTAACATTTCCCTAGGAAAATTTGAACTTTCTCAACTCTATAACATTTTCCTGAAAAAATTTGATCTTATCGGGCTACCAGCTTACGCCAAAGCATTCTCCAAGGAAAATTTGAACTCGACCTACTTTAGAATTTCTGGAAAAATTTAATCTTGTTGAGCTACCAACCGAATCCAAAGCATTTTTTGAGAAAATTTTGAATTTGGTCGACTTTCATTCAGCATTTTCCGGAGAAAAGTTAATCTTATCGTGATACCAACCGACCTTAGATCATTTTCCGATGAAAATTTGTACTTAGCTGACTTTAATATTGTCCTGTGAAAAATCGATCACCACCTTACTCCATAGTATTTTTCGATTAAAATTCAAACTTAACTGTAGCTGTGAAAATTCGATCTTATCTTGTTACTACAGGACTCTAAAGCGATTTACGATTACAATTCACACTAAGCTGATTATAGCATTTTATGGGTAAAATTCGCTTACATCGTTCTACCACCTAGCACTAGAGCATTTTTTGAAAAAAAAATTGACCTCAACCGACACTATTGAATTTTCCAGGAAAATTCGTGCTACCACCAACCACTAGATTATCCGGGGAGAATTTAAGATTAGATGACTATAACATTTTCCGAAAAAAAAAGTTGATCTTACCCGAATCTAGGTTATTTTTTCGAGAAAAATTTACCCTAAGCTGGATTTTTCTACCTATCCTTACCTACCACTTGAGAATTCGTTTCCATCAGTGTCTAACTTTCTCTCCCTCGATTGAACTTTCAGCGTGCAGCATACATACAAATAAGGATTATAAATTTCTAGCGTGTCCTGTATAAAGTCTCGAACCTTATTAGATGAAATAATTATAATAAAAATACATATTGAATATACACCTTAAAAGATAGATCATGTCGAGTGAATACGACGCAATCTTGGTGAGTATAGTGAAATAATCCATAAACAGGGAGATTGGACAATCATTTAAGGAAATGACGCCCACATGACAGCCTGGCGGACCTCCAAACTCAAACTTCCCGTCACTGACAAACCAGATCAGGCGAGGTTGACACCATAGCCCACGTGCCCACTGATGCGGGTGACTTGCACTCCTACACTTTAATGATTTGGTCACACAGACGAATTAGTTTGAGCAATGTTCTTTTTATTGAAGAAACAAGAAGAAATAAAGTATTGACTGCACTTTCTTTGTCAAATTATATATAACTTATACTCCCCAAAGAGACCATAAGAACACCCCTTCTTCCCCACTCTTCCAGTAAAAAACATCAGTGGTTAACTCGCCCGTTTGCGACATCAGTTTCCCGAAAAACCGTATCGCGAGGAAAAGAGCCAGTCAGCTTAGAAAGGGTCGGTAAAGGGTTGGAAGGAGGGGGG
>CABFVX010002617.1:32974-58808 GCA_902151425.1 Timema shepardi | reverse complement strand
CTCATCCCATGTGAGTGAAGTCGGGTCCTCTTCTAGTGGACTCGTCTTGCTAGTCACGCAAAGAGACGCTCCCTCTGTATGTACTCTCATTACGTCTTCTTATACCTGATCCTTCTCTCTCCGCGAGTCCCCCAGACGGTTCTCTCTCTCTCTTGCAGGTCTAGATCCTCTGCTCGTACTGAGACATGGGTGTGGCGAAGGGGAAGGGAAACTGCGTGCGTCCGTCCAGGCATGGAGCCAAGTCACGCATGGGCCCGACAAAAACTACTCAACACAGGACGAACAGGACCTTATAAAGATTTTATTTAAAAATTGTGGGAGGGGGAGTCCTACCTGCTGAGGCTCGTGGATTAGTCCTCCGACAGACAGGAGATTATGGGAAGCAGCCAATGTTTTTCAATCAAAACATACTTTCAGAGATTATTTTAAATTTGTTTACCACCCGCATCGATGCATTGATGGGCGTGAGGTCTAAATCAAATATATCAAGCAAATTTGGGCTGGTTTGCGGGGGATGGGAAGGCTGAGGTTTAAACTCCGACTGGGTGCACTTAAGGCGGGTTTTTTTCTAAATGGTTTCCTACTTTACCTCCACAAAAATGTGGATGCATTTAATTTATTTTTGACCTTACTCCATTAGTATAAATGTGCGAATAGACTGGATGGATAGTAAGACGTGTAATGCAAAAAATAGTGTGTGTGTGTGTGTGTTGGAGAGGAGAGGGGTTGAACCAACTAAACATCCACCTCTCCTCATTAAGGCCCTCAGGAATAAGCGTTATGAATAAAAAAACATACCAACCTCTATTAATTGAAGATATGCTGTAAAGAGGTATTTTTTAAATAATTAACAAATCCTAAAATTGGTGATATTTTTTATTATTAGTGAATTTAAAACTGATGTTATAAACAAACATAATCCGCACACGTCTTTTAAGGTGAGGATGTAGGAAACGCGAGGTAAGGCCAGTTTTTATAGCGAAACTTTAAAAAAACAAAAACTAATATTGCTCCAGTAAAAACATAGAGCTTAGTTTTCTTCACATCTTGATACAAACTGTTGTTGAATATTTGTTATGAGTATAGCGGCATTAGATGACAAATTTTTTTAAATTAAGAGAAAAAAGTATCATTAAATTCCAGATCACCCTTGACAGATATTCAAGAACTGTTAATATTGCCATTTGAAGAAAATTAAACTTTACGTTTCTATTGAAGAATTATTTGATTTCTTTTCACCAAAAATATGTTTTTTCTATAAAAAAAACCCTGTCAAAACCTTGACCTTAACTTTCGTTCCCTTCATCCCCATCCTAACTAACTTGATCCACACCCACACCGGGGGTCAAGCGATCTAAAGCGTCAGGCTCTCAGTAGACTGGATTGTCAATAACAGAGAGATCGGGATTCGAATCTCGATCCGATACATTTAGAGTGGTTAACCCCATGTGATTCATCATTGTAGTTTTACTGTCCTCTCTTATCGCTAAGGTGAGTTAATATCCTCTAAAAATACCTTCCTCCTTCCTTTCCTTTAAGTTAAATAGTTGATAACTTTGGTGTTAAACTAAACTTAAAAATTATGAAAACACTATTATCCAGCACATTGTTTGTTGTACATGGCTAGAGACAGAAGTAGTTTCTTCAGATCAGCACACGGCCTAACTCGCCTGCATCATATTACATGGCTAGAGACAGAAGTAGTTACTTCAGATCAGCACACGGCCCAACTCGCCTGCATCATATCACGTGGCTGGAGAAGGCCAGAATCCCTTTGTTTAGCACACGGCCCAACTCGCCTGCATCATATCACGTGGCTGGAGAAGGCCAGAATCCTTCTGTTTAGCACACGGCCCAACTCACCTACATCATTTCACGTGGCTGGAGAAGGCCAGAATCCCTTTGTTGAGCACACGTCCAGGCCCTCATACATAACCAGACTTGGTCACGCGATGGGACAGGTAAATACTTATCAGTGACAAGGAAAGCACAGTCGACTTTCCGACTCGTCATAAACTCCCGAATCAAGAAGAACCGGCGGGGCGGGCGGGGCGGCGTGGGCAGTCGGGCCTAGTTTCAATTCCTTGTTTTCCTAAAGCCTAAAGGTGGGCTTGAAGCGTACCAGCCAGATTAGATTACACTCGAGGCGCAAGCCACACAAAACCCTCGCCTCTTCTCTAATTCTTAAAGACACACACAGAGGTGTGGTTTGTAATCGAGAATATGATGTTTCTCAACAGGTGGAACGCGAGAGGTGGTTGGTGCGTGGAGGCTCTCCCTATTCATGAACATCATCGTGTGTATGGTAATACGCTTCTTACCACCTATCCGGGCTATTTGTAGGATTACACTAACTGCCACCCGGTATAAATGCTAAGACTATCAAGCTAGTTTGCCGGGAACCGACTTGTTGGGGTCTTGGGTGTACCCAAGGTATGTTTTTCTTAATAGTTTCCCTTCTTTACCTCCCTCCACTCGAGTAATGATACATTTCCTCTAAATTCTACCTTCCTTTTCCCCCACACCATTACCTTAATTAAGTGTAGATATCTGTAATGGGTAGTAAGATGCGATGTAAAAAAAAATAAGCTGGCAAATACACCCGTTATAAATAAAGCCCCTTAAAAGTGGGTTGGATGATGAGTGGGAGTCTGGGGGCGGGGAAGATTAGAGCTGTTAGCTAATACTTAGCCTACATAAGCCATCCTTAGAATTATTTGAATTATCTTTATGAAATACTGAAAATAAAATCCAAATAAATATTGGCAATTTGCTTTGACTATAGTATTGAAGTATATCTGAACTACATCAGACCCAACGTTATTGACACATTGAACCACCAAGCGTTGTTGTCGATGCGTGATTATGAGAAGAGAACCATCCGCTTCAGTGGTCGCATGGTCTAAGACGCTACTCTTGCAATAAATTAGATTGCCGATGACGGGAATATCGAGGTTCGATCCCAGTCGGTGTTTCCCCTAAATGGTTTCCCACTATTTCTCCAAACAATTCGGATTACACTTCCTCTAAATTTAACCTTCCTCATACCAAACCCATTAACGTAGTTAGTACATAAGCGTATAACCCGAATGGGCGATGCAAAAAAATAAATAGATCTGGAATAGTTGTTATTATTTGATTGAAACTCATTTGCTAACATTTCTGGTGTTAACTTGTAATGATATTGGTTTGGATTACTATAAATTATGTAAAAGGTCATGGATGAAGGTAATTTTTCTTTAGAGTAATGTATGTAGAGTATCCTTTTAAGATTCATCCATGAAGAAACACGCGCTTCTCAGAAACAATGTGAAAAGGATTTCACCACTAAAATATATTTTTTATACCATCTTTCTTGTTAAAATAATAACTGCGTCAATTCTTGTTAAGAGGAACAACTTCGCAGTAGGGCCTATTTGGCAGAAGACGCATATTCCCTATACCAATAAGAAGCTAGCCTTCACAAAACCTGTCGCCAGGACTCTTTCTATTAATTGGTTTTTACACTGTTGATGAGGGGAGAAAAAGGCAAGGGGTATGTCATATATAAACCATTGTGCGTATGTGTAAGGCATCTCCGGGATCCAACATCTACACCGAGATCCCGCCCACGCACAAGTCAGTCGGAGCCACACACTGGCAGTCACAGTCTAAAATAACTTACATTAATATCACAAGTGTGCGGTGATATAAAACATTTAATTGGAATATGTATACGTAATTAACAGGTGTCATTTAAATAAACCATGTGTGAATAAACAGCCATCAACAGTTCCCTTTCTTCAATTTTATTAATATACCGATTTAATTAATGCTCGAACACGGAGCTATAGACAGCTGGTTAAACGGTATATTTTCCGTACAGTGATGATAGGCGCTCGATCACGGAGCTATAGAGAACCTGTACATCATCACAGCATTATTATATCAGGGAATTAATCCGTAGTGTTTCAATCGACGCCCGAAGCGGGGTGATTGATTACATAGTGTAACAATTGACGCCCAAAGCGTGGCACTATTAATTCAATAGTTTTACAATCGACGCCCAAAGTGGGGCGATTGATTCAATAGTACTACAATTGACGCCCAAAGCGCGGTACAATTAATTCCATAATAGTAACAAACTTAGCCATTAAGAAAAATTAAACTGACGTATAAACTTTTTTTTGAATTTCTCAATTTCATTCATTTCATTTATAATGCCTGAATTGATTTTTAATTAGAAAAAAAAAACTAAATTTTTTCCAGAACAGAAAATGGTATGAATAATATTAGTGAAAAATTTTCCATCTCACATCTTTAAACGGGAATTGAACCCAGGGTTCTATAACCATGGCCTGGGTTAAACTATCAAACAGAATACTCTTTGATTTGCAAGTGTATTAATGTACGAATATGTTGTTTATTAAGTCATCGTGTATTTGGTGCTAACTGGGTCACAATTACTGGCTCTACCCTTTCAATAAGGTTATTTTATGTGCACATTCTAAACCGACTTTAGAATCACGGGACTTACAAACTAACTTAACCTAAAGCCTGATTTTAATAGGAAGCCTACTTTTGACCACCAACATTAATTGGAAGTCACTAAAATTTGTCATTCTAGACATATGTTTTGTTTGATTTTTATCATTCTAAAGTTTCATCTAAAATATATAAACACTTTCAAATAATACATCCTTATGGATTACAGTATAGCTTATTTATAATGATCTTTATTAATCAAACAGACTAAGAATGTAAATACAATTGTTGCATTTGTATTCTTGCCATTGTGGCAACATGACTACATGAGTTTCCAGTTTTTAAATATCTAGCTTCCTATGAAAATCAGACTGTAGGAAAATACACCTACTCATCTAGTCTTAACGCCCTGATATTTACTTATTTGATAGATCCACAAATCTTCTTAAACACTACCTAGACTTGAACCCGGTTCCTCTAAGACATCTGTAGTCACAAGAACAGGCTGCCTCTACGTGACTCACTCAGAACTCAAAACCATGAATATTAAACCACCTTTTCCGACAATGTCTTTAACGAGGGGTTTGGGGGGAATAAGGGGGTAGGTTTTGTTTCATCAAGGGGGAGAGTATATGCTTAGAACCTAGAGAGGAATATGGGAAAACAGAGCTGGTTCAAAAAGACCGGGAGGAGAGGCTGAAGAAGACTGGCACGAGAAAGAGGGATAGCGGGTGGGAAAAGGAGACTATGATGGATGCGGGATCGAGGAAATAGGAGGAGGTGGTTTACACCTGCTTCTCCCCATCAACCCGTGTGCTTCTAAGCGATAAAGGAGTGAGTTTGTAAATGTTCCAATTTCTGATTCGAAAAGACTTTTCGAGCGGTGTTCAACCTTTCATAGTATATTACAACATCCTATGGTTTAAACACGTACTAATAATAGAGAGCATTTACGTGGAGGGAGAGTATAACACCACATTGGAAAAAACCTCTCGGCACACTCGACCTAGATTCGAGCCTGGGGATGTGGTATAGAAATAAAAGTATCGATGCTGTACTCATTAAAAGTATCGGAAGAAAAGTATCGATAACAGTAAGTATCGGTATCGAAACACATATAAACTATTCTGCTTCGTCTGCTTGGGGGACTTTTGAGTTGACTACAAAAACTTATTTTGTTTAGTTTGTGGTGACCGCGCTTATTGATAAGGGAAGGGGTGGTTGACTGGTCACCACTCACCCCGTCACGTATCAGACTGTATTGATAAACAAAGATGAAAGAACAGATATGAGTTATGATAAGCTAAAAAAAGGATTGAGAGCTAGAGTTGCTTCTGGCTTATCATGGAGAAAATGAATGAGAATTGAGAAATATTTTTATTTGTTCTTCTTCCACACTCCAACTAGTAAACATTTAATCCCAGCATGTTTGAAGATAACAAAAAAGTTGTTTATTTCGATACCGGAGTGTGAGTACTAATATCAGTAAAAGTATCGAGTAAAACAATATTAGTATTGAAAAGAAAATATCGATATAAGTTCAGCATCGATACTTTTTTCAAAACCCAATTCGAGCCTCGATCTTCCCGTGATCGGCCACTGAAGCGCGTGTGACATTTTTATTTTATTTGAGGTATTTAACGTGCACTTTCTAAACCGACTGATTATATCAGTCATGTGAATTAAATTAAACTATATTTATAATGAATTTTTTTAACAAAATTAACATTTTGCTATAAAAACTGTAAACACACTTACCTTTTCTCGCGTCCCCTACACTCCCGCCTTAATGGCATATATTCTAAAGGCTAAAGCGGATGAGGATTGATTGGAAGAAATACACTCGCATTAGCGTGAAGGGAGAGAGGATAAACTACAGATGGTAATGGTATTGTTTTGGACCCCTCTCATATATTTAAAAAAAAAGTCATGGATGAAGGGTATTTTTCTTTTAATTCTACATCCATGAATGATCAGGCGTTTTCAGAAGTAATTTATTTATAATACGTTTTAAAACTTTCTTTCTATTTCAAAAGCGGACGAAGAGCTGGCTGCCTTTACCCAACGGGAAGCTAGCCTTAGCAAAATCAGATTTCCAGGAGTTCTCCTATAAATTAGTTTTAACACTGTTGACAAGGGGTCCAAGAAGCAAGGGGTAGGTCATATATAAGCAGCTTCAGTACTATGGCTCTCCGCGTCAGTTCGTAAACGAATAAAACGTGTATCATTAAAATATTAAATTAACAATATCGAAGTGCAATTAATAAAATAAATCGTTTACAACATTGATTTTTTTACTAATTTCAACAATAAACCAATATGTAATCCCACAGTAAGAAATACACATATAATCAGATCGCCATAGCCGTGTGATAACAAGTGCGTAGTAAGGTATGCGCGCGTCATCATCATAAAAACGGCTATCAATATAATTGGTGCCCAACCGTAAGTCATACACGGGTCCACATCCGCATCATCATCATCATAAAACCCGGTAACATTATGGTGCACCCAGTGGGAACCCTGACTTCTTGCCATACCCTCCCTCCCCTTTCTGGGGTAGCCAAGTGCAATGCGAGTCTGACTTCTTAGACCACTCGACAACCATTTAATTGTAACAATTGACAAAATCAAGTGTGCGCCATCGAGTTTGGTTCCGGCCTGAAAGGGAAGGCTTATATCTCCTATTGGATCTATTTTTACGTAGCTTAGTACCCATTAAATCTACACGCAAACATTAATCACGCCCATTGAAAAGGGATGAAAAGTTATAATTTTAGAGGACATACACTCGCATGTGTGTGGAGGGAGAGTGGGAAATAATTTATGGACAAGCATACTCAGTACACCCGGCCAGGATTCAAACCCCGATCTCCCCGTGACCGGCAATCCAGCCGCGTTAGACCACACGACTACCGATGCAGGTTATCTTTCTATTCACTCTGAATATTTACGCTAATGAGGTAAGAATGAGGAAAGTAGAAATTAAAGTGATTGTACCTTAATTTAATTAAAAGGGGGGGGGGAGGAGACTAGTAACGAAAAAAAACTTGAAACACACTGCTAGTATTCGACCTCCAACCTCCCCCGTCACCGGAAAACCTAGTTCTCAATGTTGACAAAATAATATGTTCTAAACTTATTAATTTCTTACCTCTATTTTACTGGGACCCGCCTCGGTGGCGTAGTTGGCTAACGCGCTAGTCGTGTTGAGCTAGACTGCTGAGGACGGGGAGATCGAGGTTCGAATCTCGTTCGAGGTTCGAATCTCGGTCGGGTGAACTGGGGGTGGTTTTTCCTAAATGGGTTTCCACTCTCCCTCCACGTAAATGCGGGTTCACTTCCTCTAATTCAACCTTCCTAATTCCTAATCCATTAGCGTAATTAGCACTTAAAGCGTATAACCCGAACTGGTAGTAAGACGCGGCGCTAATAATAATAATAATAATAATAATAATACATATTTTACTGAATACGGCTATGCGAAATATTTATATGACAATTTAGTCATTATGCACCAAATTATCAAAATGATCAGAATCATAAATCCATTCTTTTGAGTGTGTATATGTGTGTGTGTGTGTGTGTGTGTGTGTGTGTGTGTGTGTGTGTGTGTGTGTGAACAACCCTTTTCCCAGACCTATCCTCCTTCCCTTCCCTTAACACTCAGTACATCATTCACACACACATAGGATACACGCGGGGAAATATGTACGATGATAAATGGAGTGATAAGAAACAAGACCACATTTCTTTTCTTTTTGTCTGGAGGCAGAAGAAGGCGACAGCTAGAGGCAGGAAATCCCCTTCTCCCCACCTCTTTTATTTTTTCGACCTCCTCTATTCACCCTATCCGAAGCCACGTGATGGAATTGGGGTGGCTTTTATCATAGGAAAGGGGGGGAAGGGTAGAACTCGGAACACATAAATTACACGGACTTGACAAACAACTCGCTTTTTACGGGGATTAAAAAAACCTCGTGACCTTGAAAGCTTTCTTTGTTTTATTGTTTGTGTCTAACCTAGTTTATCTTAGGTTGTTTTTTTTGCAACAGTTTTTTTTCATATAAAGCTTTTAAAACATTAATGTTATTGAAAATAAAATTAATACATGGACTCAGGTTCAAACCTGACAGAGCTATTTTTATTATGTATATTTTTTAAGTTCACTTTACGAAGTCAATGATTTTATCAGCACACGGCTCACGAATTTCCCTTTAGTAGAAAAGCTACAAAATCCTGTCGCACATCCTCCAATTTACCAGCCTTTCAGCCAGCCAGTGACACCCGTTCGCTACATCTGGGAAAAATATCATCTAGTATACCTTACCTCGGTGGTGTTGAAGTAAACTGCTTACCCGATGTTCATGGGTTCAAACCCAGCCAGTGTCAACTAGTCTTTATCGAGAGATGAAAATCTGTAGCACAAATTACTTTCTTCAAAGGAAAATTGTATATATATAAAATAAATATGTCTATATATATCCCTCGTCTTATCTGCGCGTCCAGGCTATCCCCATATTAACACTTCTGGTGGTAGTAGGTATGAGGTAGTTAAGGTTTTAGAGGGAATCTACCCATATTTGCTTGAAATGAGAGTGCAAAACCATTTAGGAAAAAACACCCGATGTACACTTGACCAAGATTCGAACCTTAAACTCCCCATCACCGTGAATTCAAACTAAAAAAGTGTTATGTATTAGGGCGCGTGGTACATGTGTTGGTTTTCATTCGCACATCGAGGTACTATATCATTTATTAGGCTGGTGTTGGGTCATTATTAAGTTTTGATACCCTAGCTTAAGTTGGTTTGTAATCCGTGGGAAGATAAAATAACTTTGCGTTTATAATTATAAAGTACCTGTTCAAGTTTTCAAATAACAATAATTTAGATAAAAGTTAGTTTCCTTTTCTTTTCTCCATGCAAATGGCGGCACATTTCTTTAATATTTACGTTGTTTGTCCTGTGATCTTAGATCAGTTTAATTTACGGGCTACACGAACAGATAGTGAATACGTGTAACATTAAACTAGAAAATAGGAAACTTGCGATGTGCACTATACTTTTTATTATTATTTTTAGCATCGTTACTACCTGTTCAGTGTATAAGCATATGCACTAATTACGATAATGCGTTAGGGACGAGCAAGGTTGAATTTGAAGTAAGTTCCCCAAATTTGCGTGGAGTGAGAGTGGAAAATCATATAGGAAAAGGCACCCTCAATACGAGTTCTACTTTGTTAGTTTTCATTAGCACTGTTTTGATTATTACGCTTAGCATCAAAGTTACCAACGACTTTATTTAAAGGCTATGATTAAAGAGCGCAGTTTAGAAGAAGGTAAATAGCATTAGCATGAATATGGGATGAGATAACGCCAGGAAAAAGTCACATGTGGAAAACCACCTCCCTGCTATGGGCTTGGATTCGAACTTTAACCTTCCTGTCACCAATTTATCTAATCTATTACGAGACTAGCGCCCTAGACTTTGTGACAACCTCAACCTGTAATTATTATTTTTTACATTCTTTCTTTATTCAAGCTGTAAATAGATTTTGCTTGTAAAGATTAAAGCCTAAATTTAAAAGAAACTTAAACATTCTTCTTGAACAGTAAAGCAAATATTCTGGGGACGTATTGAAATGCTGTCCAAACACATCCGGGCTTTTCATTACCGCATCGCAATTTGTCCGGAGAACCATTGTGGTCGATCGATGAGACATGTATGCTAAATTAATTAGCTAGTTAATTGATTAATAATACCCAACATCGGTGGGGGGCGGGGTGAGGGGGGACTAAATGGTAGGTTCATTTAGTCTGGTTTTCCGGTGACAAGGAGGATGGGGTTTGAATCCCAACCGATGTACTAAGAATATTTTTCCGGGCAAGCCCGAACTGCGCCAGAGTAATTCAGGTGGACGAGGGAGGATAAAATAAACAAACACCAACTCATAGAAGCTTTCGCCACTTCTTGTCTTCCCTTCCTTAGGTAAGGGAATGTAAAAACGCCCTAATAGCCCCAACAAGATTTGTATTAGCTTTTCTGGCATAAGTCTGTCCAGTATTAACAAATTATCTCGGCAACGATAACCATACAGATGTGTAATTGTTTTATTTTTGTTCGGGTTTTGTGTGGACTCTGGTATTAGCGATAATTATTGATATGGGAAGGGTACCCGCCTCGGTGGCGTAGTTGGCTAACAAGCTTGTCGTGTTGAACCCGACTGCTGAGGACGGGGAGATCGAGGTTCGAATCTCGGTCGGGTGAACTGGGGGTGGTTTCTCCTAAATGGTTTTCCACTCTCCCTCCACGCAAATGCGGGTTCACTTCCTCTAATTCAACCTTCCCAATTCCTAATCCATTTAGAGTAATTAGTACTTAAAGCGTATAACCCGAACGGGTAGTAAGACGCGGTGCTAAATATTATGATATGAGAAGGATTTATAGTGAAAGAGGGAAAGATCTGTCTGTCTATAATAGTTATACGTATCGACAGGTGAATCAATTGAATTTGACGAGGGAAGAAGGACTGTAAGGCCAAAATATTCACACTTGATAGCGGAAATATTTCCTCGTGGATTGGAAGACCAACACAACCACGAACCACAACTAGATCAAGAGTTGGACAGAAAATCCATCAGCAATGCAGTTGAGAGGAAATCTGAGGCGATTGAAGTATGGTCTTTAAAGTTGATTCACAAAGAGGTACATATAGAGAGAAAAAAACTATAAAAACATCGACCCGCAAGGACATAACATTTTTCAGGAATAACATTAACTGCCAAATTGGCCTAAATCTTCCGACGAAATTCAAGTTGCCTTAAATTAAATTGAACTAAATATTACTCTAGACGAGAACTTTTTGTTAAAAAACGAAAAAGAGAAGGGGGTTGTGATATTTGATTGTGACTCAAATTTTTAGTATTTGTGCCAGAATGAAATTGTGTTAATTGATCGAACTTTTGAATACGCACCAAAACATTTTCTTCTTCGTTTTACTGTACATGGATATTTCGAAGGGTCATACATACCTCTGGTCTTCTGCCTACTTAAAAACAAGAAAAGGCAGAGCTACATTGACACTATGAGAATCCCAAGGGACGAGTGCGAGAAGAGACAACTTCATCTTCAAATTTGGTATACATTGTGATTGATTTCGAGCAACCGCTCCACGAGTGCATCGTGTCAACATTTCCACAAAACAAGATAATAGGCTTGGCAAGCTCATTTGGTGCAAGCATAATAAGCGAAACAATTTTATTTTACAGCTTTACATAATATAATTTTTTACTTGATTATTATACTTTTCACTATTAAATATATATTTTTTTGCCCATTGTTTTACTACCTGTTTGATTTATACTTTTATGTGCTAATTATAATAGTGGGCTTTGGGATGAGATAGGTTGAATGTAGAGAAAGTGAATCCGAATTTGTCTTGAGGGAGAGTGGAAAACCATCTAGGAAAAAACTCCTTTGGTTCACTCAATCAGGGTTCGAACCCTAACTTCCTAATCATCGGGTTAAGTAATTTTGTTCAAATTGTATATCTGCGAAGTTTTTTTAAAATGATGAATAGGACTGTATAATTTATATTCAGAAAAAAAATTGAATTATGGGCAGTTTACTAATGACTAATTTTAAAAGAATTTGAAATTTCTCAAAAATAGCTTTAATAATTTTGATTAAAACATATATCTGGGTTGTATTTCAGATAACAATTAATACTGTATACTTGGTTTTGGGGGTAAAGTGCTTTTAAGGGTAGTTTACTGATGACTAGTTTTCAAAAATTCAAAATATTTTGAAATTATTTTTAATGATTTTGTTAATAAATAGATTAAGCTATGTGAAGTGTGTGCTCCTTCCAAAATCTTTTGTATGACATGTATTTTATTTTATTTTTATTATTATTATATTATAATTTACCTTAAATTTAGCTATTATTGACTGTTTTTAAAATGGAAATTTTACTGTGATGTTAAAATGTTTGATTTTGTTTTATATAGTTAAATATAGTTAATTAAATAATTTTTGTTGACTTGTGTCCTTCTTACCGCCCGCCATAGCATTAATATTTGTTTATGTTTAAATTTGGCGCAATTCAGGTCTTGTCTTGGGAAGGGGGGTATTGGTGCAATTCGGGTCCGGTCTGGGGGGGGGGGACTTTTAAGCTCTTGGCGCAATTTGGGTCCAAGCTAGGTGGATTGGCGCAATTCGGGCAGGCTCATGTTTCCTTAAACGATGTCCCATTCTCTCGCCACTCAAATTCGGGTACATTTAATTTCAACTTTACCTTTACCCAATTTGTGTAGTTAAATGTGTATTGTTCGGACGGCTAGTAAGTAGGGTCTAGAGGTAGTAGGGGGGAAAACCCATTATTAATGAACTAAACACGTTTATGGTAAATGGAGGTACGTTTGATCATAAATAGGAATCAACTTAACCATTAACTTTGTTTGGAAAAAATAGATTATAGCGTTATTATTTTGTATTTCATCTGTTCCTTGGATTAGCGTACGTTTCATTCATTATAAACCACAACCAATTTCGTAGAGGAAAATGTGACGCATTCATTGGCATCCAATGCAAACATTCTAAACACATGGTTGTATCTGAACACGACTTGCAAACTAACTTAATGACAGAACAGCTATCAGTCACTATACACCCAACCAGGTAGTCAGGAATTTAAGCAATATAACGATTCAGTTTATACATACGGAATAAGGGGAAGAGGGGTGCTTACTAAATTATTGAAGGTGCCATAAAAATCAAACCGCGGTCCTTCAAGCTTCCTCAACCAACCATTTGTATAGTGTACTAATATCTTAGCTTAACCTAATTTTTCAATAATACAACGTTTTGACCAGGATATTAGGCTACGAAACACGTTTTTCTATACTCTCTTCAGGAGAAAACTAGAGCATATTCTTTAATAGTGCCCTATTCATCTTATCGCCTTGGGTTATATAGTAGGCCTATAATATATAGTTCACTGACAACCGGAACTTGTGCAGCACTGTATTATTTTTTATTAGTACTAAAATCTGATATTCATGAGTTTTTTCCTCTCAAACTAAATTGGAGCCTTATAAACACTTGTTCAAACTTGAATTTTAATTGTTCCTTAAAAATTCTGTTGTAAGCTTTTTTTTTACGGTCTTCTAAAGTTCTTCGAAATTTTCTTTTTGGTTGGCCCTGGGGGAAGGAGGGAGGCAACACCATCGACTTTGTGTCACAGGTAGGAGAGGTATTTGAGAGAGATAGAGTTACGGAAGAAAGAGTAAGAGGTCACACTAAAGGAGAGTGGAAAATAGAAAGAGAAGGGAATAAAAGAAACGACCACCCTCCAACTCCACCTTTCGCTATCACCTGTCTGTTTCTCCTATTTTCACTGAAGCGCTACAACTCACAGCAGTGATGCACAAAGTGGTGGCTGTAGACCAACGTCACAGTGGCAGGGGGACTTGATTCAGGAATTTTATACCTTTTACAATACCGTGCCAGCTTTGGTATTATTTTATGTCCTTTAAAGATACGTTCCCTCTTTTATCTCAATGATTTCATCCTTTTAAAAAGATTCCACTCATTCCTATTTGTCAGTGTCTACAACTTCTGCACACAGAACGCGTTTCTGTTTTGATCAATTTTTATTTTATTTTGAACATTTCCCTTTACTGACCAGGTCCTCAGACAAGGTATACATCCTTTCCCTTTACTGACCAGGTCCGCAGACAAGGTATACATCATTTCCCTTTACTGACCAGGTCCGCAGACAAGGTATACATCATTTGCCTTTACTGACCAGGTCCGCAGACAAGGTATACATCATTTCCCTTTACTGACCAGGTCCGCAGACAAAGTATTACATCATTTCCCTTTACTGACCAGGTCCGCAGACAAGGTATACATCATTTCCCTTTACTGACCAGGTCCGCAGACAAGGTATACACCATTTCCCTTTATTGACCAGTTCCGCAGACAAGGTATGCACCATATACCCAGAGCCTACAGGTTAAAATGGCTTCGATCATTGGAAGACTTGAGTCCTTCAACACGGATATCGCTAGGTGCCATCAAGGGGCAATAAAAAAGCTAATTATAAACATAGTTTCACTAGAAAGAAAACACAAGTCCCCATCTCGAGTGAATCCGCTGGCTTCCACAAAACTATGTTCAGGTAGCGACCCAACTCCCTCTTCACATAATGTTACCTCACAAAGAGCTTACGCAGACTGCACATTACGATTACAATGGCCCCTTTATGACGAACATGTTAAAAGTGAGTCGTTTAACAACTGTACATTTTGAAGTGCTTTTATCATTGAACATTGACACTAGCGCATCCCAGTGTTGATGGACTCAACCTGACTCAAGGAGCGCAGCGAGACTTCTGTAAGGCTGAGGATCTGGTGTCGGTATCCTTGTCTGTGACCAGGTCCAATTCTGATAAGGCACCAATTCTGATAAAGCTAGTGAGTGAAAGTGGTTGTTGTGTGGCTTTTAAGAAAAAGAAAATTGTCCATTTTCATAGGTTTTAATAATATATTGAAAATCATGAGGAGGAAAGATAACCTCAAGATATTAACAGCATTCACTTGAAAAGAGGGTTAAAATAATTTTATTTGTAAATTAGCTGCTTCACTTTGGAACTGAATCAATATTTTTCTAATCACAGTCAGGCATTCTTAACAAAATTCACCAATTACTTGTCACTTAACAGTGATTGTGCTCTCCCCCCCAAGTACTAAAGACGGAGTGTCTCTCTTTCCCCCACCCCCTTCAGTTAACATTTTGTTCACCACTGAAATACGAGCCGCTTAGAAGGAGGAGGGGGCAAAGTCTTTGTGCCCCTATCTGTCTCCCTTTCTCCCCCCTCCCTCCCTATTCCCTCATCGTCCCTTGTGTGTCTGTTTCTAGAGGAGCCCACACTCCGTTATCCTGTCGTGCCTCTTTACCTGTCTCACCTACCTTGTACCCACACAGTTACGTAACAAAGAAGAAGAGAGGATGGAGGATAGCACAGCAGTCGCTCCCACACGTAACATATCAGAGAGAGAGAGAAGAGTCGGCTCGATATAATAACAATGACCTTGTGTGTCCGTACGCAATAAGTGTCTTGAATAAAAAAAAAGATACCTACCTCTAAGTTTTCTATTTAGCATCTCTTGTGTTTACATATTCGTAGTTATTTGGGTATTTATTTCGCACTTTTCGACAAAATGGATATATATAATCCATTACACGACTTACAAACTAGCTTAACCAAATGCATCACATCTATTACCAGATGCCTAATCTTCGTGTAAGTTATGTTTAGTATGTGAGTACTTTGAGTGGGATCAAACCAATACTTAGGGTCAAGTGGTTGGCTACAATTTACTATAAGACTCTGGTTCAATTCCGAGTGCTGCTGAGGAAGATATTTTACTAAATTATTAGTGTTACTAGCTATAAAAAGTGATATCTACAGATGATATAGATTGGTATGAATTCGTGGAAGTAGTTCTCGTAGTCTTTCATAATTTTTAATATGTACGTTTGTAAGAAAACAGGGGTGTAGCTAGAGAATATCTGCGTGTGTAGTTCTAGGGTGGGGGTGTAGGAAACGTGAGAAAAGTCCCGTGTTTTTACAGTTTTTGTATAAAAACTTATTTTGGTCAAAATAAGTCAAATATTGCTTTAGTACAAACATAGAGTTTAATTTTCTTCACATAGTGACCTCAACAGTAGTTGATGAATATATGTGATAAAATGTGTGTGATTAGACGACAAACATTTTAATTGGAGAGAAAAAGTAATTAAATTCCAGGGCAACTTTGACAAATATTCAAGAACTGTTGATATAACAATGCGAAGAAAATTAGACTTTTATGTCTCTACCAGAGAAATATTTAATTTATTTTGGACAAAACAATGTTTTGCCATAAAAACTGCAAACACACTAACTTTTTTTTTCACGTCCACTTCCATCCTACTCTGAGCGTACCGCCTTAGATTACCGTTAGCTTGTAAGATGTGTTCTAATACATCTTGAACACGTAACGACACTGGGAATCTCAATGACTGAGAATCGAAGCTCTAAGCTGAGTTATGTATCCAATGCAACTATCGCGGTTGATCCGCGACTGGGAAAATCAGCGAAATTGGCCTGACAGAGAACAATCATGGAGAAGTCGAAGATTTGTTAGAGTCACTGGGATTTTAATATATTTTTGTAATGGTAGAGTCAAACGTTCAATTTGTCATATTTATTATTATTATTATTATTATCATTATTAGCACCGCGTCTTACTACCCGTTCCGGTTATACGCACTTACGCTAATGTGTAATGGTAGGGTGATTGTGAGATGAAATGGAGGACCTACAGTTTAACGTGGAATCCGAACCACGGTGGAGGCCTGGCATTCCCCACATTCACAAGATGTCTTGTCAGAGGTGAAGGAAGGGTTTACTAATCAGATAAATCTGTGCCGGGACTGAGGATTGAACCCCGGCCGCCAGCATAGAAGTCTGACACCTTACCCCTAGACCGCCAGGTCACCAAATTTTTCATAGTTGAACGGGGAATTGTTTGGAGGTGTAGTTTTGCAGAGATGAGCAAGAAATTGTCACATAACAGTCCACGAACCTCTAGCTGAAATGCGCTTAAGTAGTGAAAGGAGTGTGCAGTCACACGTCTCATTTTTGTTACAGTCTTGTTAGAAGCTAGTCGTGATGTAGTCTCATTAGTTATTACATATTGATGGACTTGTTGAGAGATGTATTGAAAGTTACCAAACAGCCTCGGGATGTTTTTCAGGGTTACCCATATTGGAAAAGATTGTGCTGAGGATTCTGGGCTACCACCCATGTAGAGACTGAAGGGCATAAGAGGCCAGAAAAAGGGCTCATGGACCTGTAGTATAGTACAAAGACTAGCTTGTAGTAGTCTTCATACTTAGTTCTTGTACAGTTTGTAAATATCCTTTTATAGTTCATACTCGTTTTATCATAAAGGTTCAAATAAAAGAACCATGTCCTTTTACCATTTTTTTTAGATCATGCCCCCCCCCCCCACCATCAATCTCTATCTTGGGATTTCGGGAGGGAGGGGTGGGAAGTCACTGAGTAGAAACAGGCAGTAACACAATTTTATACTCATAAAGTAGAAGAGAATTATCTAGTATAAGCTAATAGTTTTATCACCAATTTATGAAACTTTACGAAGAGCACTGACTTATTTATCATTAGAATATTTTGTATAGAAAATTACTCAGCTTGTTTTTATACCTTTGTATTAAAATACCGTGAAAAGGTTTTTTGGTCTGTATGTAACTGGAAAAGTCAAAGAACGTCAAAACTTTAAAAATCTTTCAATCCTTTTTTTTCAAATTTGGAAATAGATAATAAGTTTAGTTTGGCTCTTAGATTATTATTATTATTATTAGCACGGCGTCTTACTACCCTGTTCGGGTTGTACGCACTTACGCTAATGTGTAATGGTAGGGTGATTGTGAGATGAAATGGGGGACCTACAGTTTAACGTGGAATCCTAACCACGGTGGAGGCCTGGCATTCCTCACATTCTAGCTCTTAGAGAATGTAGTAGTTTCTACTTAATGATTTCTCACTCTCCTACCACTAAAATGCGGGTGGGTAAATTTTTTTAAAATGTAGATGACACGGATGCGCATTTCAAGTTACGAATACAAAATTACAAACCAACGCAAATGCAGCATGACAACACCTAACTTCCTAGTTGGAAATTTAATAGAGATCAGACATGCATTAAGCAACTATTTTAAAATTTTCCAGATTTGAGCGTTAAAATATTTCAACTAATATTCACAGAATGAGAACCTATCCATGGGGTAGACATTTGGAGATCAAAGAAGAACAGATTCGTGTTTAAGTTCTTGAAATAGCAAATAAGCTTATTAATGGCTGTACTCAACGTCACCGTTGTTGCATATCCAAATTACGGCGACATTTCAGAAATGTTCTTCTACTACTCGAAACCTTTTTTAGAGACCTCTACCACTATTTCTCATGCCATCGGGAGCTCTGTCTTTTTCATAATAGTGTCCATACTTTCGCCGATTAAAGTAAATGAGATAATAAAAATATACTCGTAGAAAATTTCAAAACATTAAAGATATATTACGATGAAGGGATGGGAGAAATAATTTATAAATATATTTTCGCTGTGGGAAAAGAAACTGGGGAAGTGTTTGTTTGTGGTTGTAAGGGACTGTACCAGTACAGCCAAGAGCCCAGAGGTCTGTCTGGGTGGTTGTGGTGTGGTGTGGCGTTGGCGTGCACTGGACACACACACACACACACACACCAAGCCTTACAGCGGTGCTGCCTTAGTGCCCGGGGAGGGGGGTTGGTGAGGACAGGGGGTATATAAAGGGGGGGACGCACAAGGGGGACTTATATAGAAAGGGGGAAGTGAAGAAGGGGTGGGGTGAGGGTGGAGGAACAGAAGAGATGTTTCATGGCTCCCTTCAGTCTGTGTGCTGTGCCCCCTCCCCCCTCTTGTTTGCCTGTGTCCCTCTTCACAGTCCGCCACTGCTGCTGGCTGGCTCTAAGGCAGGAGTGAGTGAGTACCTTGCAGAGTTGCAGTACACACACGTTACTTACTTATAGTCAAGACCTCCTTGAACATGGAGGCCCGGTCTGACAAGTCTTCTTGAAGCGTGACATTATTATAACACAGCTAGTGGATCTTAACCTTGAGCTGGATGGAACATTTAGTTGTTGTTTTGTCCCCCTTCTCGCAAGAATAACGATTCTTGGAAAATAAAATAAAAAGTGTTAACTTTGCACATATCTTTCTGCCGCTACTTTGAATGAAGCTCTACGGCAGGCGCAATGGACACAACAATTTAAAGCCAATACAAATAAATTACACTAGCCAATATTGGTAAAAAAAAACACTATTTTTCTCTCGCATATGTCAAGGCGATAGTTTCAGGCCAAGGTGTCAATCTCGCAACTGACTGGGTCTTATGCGATGGGGAGGTCGAGGTTCGATTCTTTGAAAACTATAAAACCATTAAGCTGATGTGAATCAAATCTTGCCACACCTGCTAGCGTGTTGTAAATGCCTGGATATGAACATTTTCCATATTGTTTTTTTTTAATATTTAAATTCGGGGTAAAGTATTCAGGAAATTTAGGAGCAGTACAGTATTAGTAAATGTTTTGGTTATAATAAAGAAGTATTAACATATTTGGCTTAAAGCAGACCGGGGGATCCCGATGTTGGTGAGCCGTTCAACCACCAAGCTCTATAGTTGACACGGGAGTGTTGGACGAGAGCTGGAATCGTTTTCATTGCTTTATTAGAATTCATTTGCTAATGTTTCTGGTGTTAACGTCCTTAGGATACATTGCACGGAAGTTAAAACTTGGGATATTTCGATTGTATTCGTTCTATTTAAATAAATGGACATTTCCCGGTAAAAATTGTCATCTCTTTTTGAATGCCATCACTTCCCTACCATGCTCTTGGTTTCTGTTCCGTCTCCCAGCCCTTATCCGAGCGGTCTTCTTGTCACGTAAGCTCTCTGGAGTTATCTGTTTCTGTCTAGCACGATTTACACTTCTGACAGACCGTTGAAAACACGTCCTTTTGTCGTAGTCCGCCCCGCCAAGAAGACCTGATAAGGCCGCTTCTCCCCCCCCCCTCCCCCCATCCTCCTTCCCAGAGAACACAGCTTTGAAGCCACGGGCCTTGCCTTCACGTCACGTCGGCCTCGTAGATACAGTATGGCTAAACTCGCTCACGTTTGGTTAGACTATACTAGTGGAATTCGACCTTTTTTGTTAGTGTACCCCCAGATATAATTCATCTTCAACTTTGTACCCCCAAAGCCGTTGATTCATAATGCAAGTTAGACATATTCTATCATTTACATCTAAAATAAAACTGGCACTCCCAGATTGCATGTCCTAACATCCGGGTATCTTGTGGCTGACCCTAAATATAACCCTGATTATTCAGTGTTTATTAAATAATATGTATATATAGGATATATACTAGTTTTCGTCCGCAGATTCACTAACGTTAATGTCGGTTTTTAAAACATGTTCATTAATACATTAACTTCTAATCCAAGAGTTTTACTAACCAATTAACTTTCCAAACTAGAATAGATTGCTCCTGGAACCACGATAGAGACTTGTTTTGCAAAATAAGTACATCGGAATAAATTAAATTCACTAATTAATGGATATCCTTTACCACGACGCATATTGGGAGTTAATCAAGGACACCTTGCTTTCGTGCTCTGGCTCTTCGAAGACTCCATTGCCGAATTTTAGCAATATATCGATAAATAAGTCTAGTTTTGGTCTTAGTACAGGCGAATGCGCATGTTGGTTGACAGGGAAAGTGCCAACGTCTGGGACTATCACACACATGTGAGATATTTTTAGGCAGGCGTTGATCTCGTCAGCTCTAATAACTCGGAATGACCGGTAATGTTTGTTGGAAGTCTCATGAGAACAATGCGATGACTCCTTCTATGAACACCTGGTTGTTTATAAGATCTAGATTTCTATCTAGATCTTCAATTGATGTATTATGTGGCACCTTACGCTCATTCTATAATATGAGAGAGAATTTTGCACTAATTTGGATGTGGAATTCTATTTAGATATATTGCACACGGCAATTTGGTCGTTAGAAAAATGAAAAAATAATTTAAATGCCGCATGCGCTGTTCTGCCCCCCATTTAACAAAGTAACGGCTATACCGGAATGTTGCATGCACTGTTCTGACACCTTTTAACAAAGTAGCGTCCAAACCCAATGAAGCCACTAAAAAAAACAAATCCCTCAAACCTGAGTTTGGCAAAGAAGAAATTAATTATAAAATTATTTCCTTTACCTATAGGCGCATCTTAAAAGAACACTTTTCCTACAGGATATTGAATACGTTATACTAGTTTTATGTCCACGGTAAATTGTTTTGTGTTCAATAAAGGCTTGTTTGAATTGAAAGTTTGTAATAGAACTGTCCTGTCGCTTGGCGTCTCTCAAATAGTTTCTATAGAATATAAATGCATATGAATTGTCGGTAGAAAGCTCCAGTTCTTCACGGTCTTGTCCGAAAGAGACCTTACAATTTGGTTGGTTTGGTCGAACCTGCATTAAAAATCTCCTAATTGAAGTATAAAGTTTCTACCTATTAGTATGTTCTGATCACATGTTCAATATCGTCCGACATGCTTTCTCCGTGTGGGCGAACCAAAGTGGGAAAGGATCTATCACGTGAAAAATATTAATATAATGGAGAGGAAATATCTGAGTGAGGAAGAAGAGCGACACAAAGCGGCTTTTTATAAAGATCTTTCCAAGGTGAGTCATCCTATAGTAAGTCTCACTGCTTTGCAAAATAATTAAAAGGATGCGTGGGTTACCTCGTTCACAATAAGCAAATTTTTAAATGAAGTTGGACCTTTGACCACATGGAGACGCATTCTAAAGTAATAAAACACTGTGTTATTCGTGTGTACGGTATATACCCGAGTGAGGGAATCACCCATCATTACTCCAAGAGGTCTATCAACAGAAACACCTGGCTCTCGATACTGGAAATTCTTAATTTTCCAAGCATAACATGAAGCAACCGTAAGCGTTTTCACAAAGGAATCTTCCGTCCACAATTTGAAGAAGATTGTTAGTGGTGAGTCCCATGGGTTGTTGGTGAATACTTGTAAAATATACACATTGACCATTTTCTAGATGGACAGATAAATTTACAATACTTTGAATAATACAACTGAAATTGTTCATGGTTCAAGTTGATAATAAACGTAATTTGATCACTGTCTTGGTTGTTTTACTTACAGACATACTTAATAGATTTTATGAAACTGCACAGCTCAACATTAAAGTAAGAATCGATCGATTCTGTATCTCCTCCAATGCTCAAGAACGGATTGTTGCCAAGTAACCTCCATCGTTGTGATGCGGTCTACGGTATTTGGAATAGCAGTCGTGTCCGCCAATGTAGCTCTTTGAAAGCTCTTTGGCTAGTTTTTGCTGCATGCACGACGATCAATTCTAATGTCTGTAGTGGCCGTGTGCCATTTGTTTGGTTACACCTGTATGCAGTCGTGGCAGTCCTTGCTTTTTCCACTTCACAGTGTACATAAAACACTTGTATTGCATTATTTGTATTACTTGTATCAGCTCCTTGAATACTTAGCTGTTTTTACTTTCTCGCTATCTTACAGGTAGAGAAAGAATTGTGATCGTAAAAAAAACCTCGAAATTTTGATTAATGTCGACGTTTCATGACCCCCCCACCCCCCCGAATCCAAAAAAGTGGTTTTTGAATTTCCGTCTGTCTGTCTATCAGTATTTACCTCCAACTAGAGCCTAAACCATTTTACTAATCATGTGAGGAATGCCAGACCTCCGCCGTGGTTCGGATTCCACGTTAAACTGTAGGTCCTCCATTTCATTCTCACAATCACCCTACCATTACACATTAGCGTAAGTGTGTATAACCCGAACTGGTAGTAAGACGCGGTGCTAATAATAATAATAATTTTACTAATCGGGCTAAAACTTGGTATCTGGGGTTTTCATGGGGTTGCCCACAGGGGTTTTTGAAATTGGATATCTGATCCTAAAATTAAGGGTAGTTTACTGAAGGGCAAAAAGAGAAAAATCGACTCTAACGATTTTGATTAAATTTCATTTCTAGACGTTTATAAATATTCCAAACAAAATGGCTACCCTCAATATTTCGGCAAAATTACTTTAAAAGTTCTAGTCTGATGCGTAAATTCTTATTTTTTATCATATCTCTGAAACTATTTGAGATATGAAATTACTTATCGTTACAAACATGTAGGTATATTTATAATACTAATATTTAATTGAAACATATTTTTATAAAACCAATAACTTTAAATTAATACCCAAATATAAATATAGTTTAAATTTTCTGACAATAAAGGTAAAGTATTGTGACCGTAAAAAAAATCTTATTTGAAATGTTGATGGATATCGACGTTTCATGAACCCCCAAACCCTAAAATGTGGTTTTTGCAATGCCGTATGTATGTGTGTGTGTTATTAAAAATAAAATACTTTTATATGAAATATATTTTTATAAATCCAACAGTTTCTGAGATATTGGCAAATATATTAATACAATTTTGTGAGCTTTATTTGTTAAGGGATACTACTTAAGTTTTAACGCAATCATTCTCCAATGCCATAAAGTAAGAAATAAGTAAGTGGCGCTCAAGAAGTTGATGTTACCTCTTAGGGGAAATTTTTATACAGCACAGGGGTGGATCCAGGATTTTCATGAAGGGGGCGGCGGGTGTGATTCTATAGGGTTCAGGGGTGGGGGTGGGCCTCAAGAAATTTGGACATAATAATACTTCAAAATTTGAGAGTAAATCCTTCAGTAAATTTACAGTGTAACGCTAAACTTGAGAATAATCCTCAAATGAAGGGTATAACTCGAAATTTGCTATTATTATTGAAATTTATTAAAACAAATAATAGGAACATCAACAAATAGTGTGATTACACGTTACACCCGTCTGTACACGGCTTAAGAGCCTGCGGGAACAACCGAAAATGCCGCTAGCTTGAGGGTCCTTGTACTACTAGACCAACCTTGACTGTTTCTCGGGATATTAATGATAATTGAGATGAAAAATATTGTCCTCTCTTTTTTTTCAGAAAATTTTCCACTTATTTAGATGAAACAAATTCTGTGGTCAGGGTTTTTCAAACTGCTACACCATAGTTACCTCAAGCTCCTTGAGACCATTTGAGGATATTCTCTATTTGTTTTTCACATTATAAAATAACATTGGTGATTACTAATTAGGATCGTCATTTTTTTTCAATCCGAGAAAAACAACGTTTGCCAAAGACACAGCCAGAACATGTTTGGTTTTCCGTTTGTCTTATACTCGTAAAACTTGGCTGTAGTTATTGACTTTTCATAATATTACTGTAAACATTTTTGTGAGGGCTTCAGCATATTTTTTTTTTAAAGTGGAAGGGCTCTTCCGGTCTAAACAGTTTGGGAACCCCCGGCCTAAGCTGTCACTCTCCCAACAGACTGTACTGCTGGTGACAGTATGATCAGTGATTGAATCACTCTCCCGCCACAGAAATGAGGAGATATTTACTTTAAATCACACCCTCTTCATTTATATCCCATTAGTACAAAGATAGCAATAGTCCTAATGGGTAGAGATATATGGTGCACAAGGAAAAGAAGCATTATTATTATTATTATTAGCACCACGTCTTACTACTCGTTCGGGTTATACGCACTTACGCTAATGTGTAATGGTAGGGTGATTGTGAGATTAAATGGAGGACCTACAGTTTAACGTGGAATCCGAACCACGGTGGAGACCTGGCATTCTTCACATTCACAAGATGTCTTGTAAAAAGAAGCAGAAACCTTATTAAATATATTTAACAAAGCAATAACAGCTACTCTTCTCACACGTCACGTACTGACTACACTACTACAGCACTTGGTGGTTGGATGCAAAAGTGTCGCTAACTTCGGGGATCCCTGATCTACTGTAGAACAGCAGTATTAAAGCTTCAATGTTATAATCAAATCTTTCACCAATACAGCCCTTCTACCTATATAATCTGATATTCACCGGAAAGTGGTATCTTCTACTTGTGAAATGAAGTCAAAGTAAAGGAGAGTGATTGATATACGTCGCACTAAAAAAAAAACTACAATCTAAACATGTAAATAGAGATCAGCTAAAACATAAGCGTTAGTAAGTATATTTCTCATAATGAGGCAAACTAACGATTGGATTAATGTTTTTTGAATATGTAGTAATATAGTTGCTACGGTGACCTCTGACCTGTAGTAGTTTTATCTTTGACCCGGATAAGAATCAATTATGACAAAAGTACTTTGGAGCTTTTATTTTGAACAAAAGGGACTTTTTATCTTAATCTTCTTAAAAATCCACACTATTGTGCCCTTAGATTAGTCATTGCAAACTTCAGATAACTCGTAAAACTAGAGTTAACATAGTGACTCGTAATTCGAAATGTCAAAGGCTACAATTAGCCCCGAAGATGGAGCTAGCGTCCCCTTATATCTTGCCTTAACTGTATGAAAAAACAAGCAATACATTACATTTCTGAAAATAATACATTTTTATATGTAGTGATAATATTCTTCTCTACTATTTACTGTACCGTGTGTGTGAGTGTGTGTGTGTGTGTGTGTGCAGGGTGATATCAGTGTCCTTGTCAAGCACCCTCAAAAGGGGGGGGGGCAACCAGGCGAATAACGGAGGAGAAAGGGGAGACTCAGAAGCGAAAGGACAAGAAGATCTCCCCCCCCCC
>CABFVX010002617.1:0-32705 GCA_902151425.1 Timema shepardi | reverse complement strand
CCCCCCCCCCCAACCTTCCAATCCTTCGAATGACGTCGTCAACTCTAGCCAAGGTTCTGTCCTAACGAAAAGAAAAGAAAATGATGGTTGGAAAGGGTGGTGGGAGGGGAGTGAGAGGAAACTAGGACCTAAGTCCTATCATCCTTGGGAAGCTTTAGCTCCCCTACCCACCCTATCTCCTTCCTCACAAAAAAAATATAGGATGAGTCACACAGGGGTGTGCTTCAGGCTGTCTTGTTTCCGACAAATATTTGATTAGCTATCTGTTTTCTCTTTAAATCGACTACCAATAGGACTAGCTTTTACACATTTAATTTGTTTAAAGATTAAAGGCGCCAACCCGTCCCTGGGCTCATGTTATGTGGTTAGAGTGGTCGACTCCAAGTCTTGGGTAGCCTGGTTCGTCTCTAGTTGGTGTTGACGAAGATACTTACTATTTACACTCGAGTTTGTCATGATATTCAATATTGGTAAAAACCTAGGAGCCACGGTGTCAAGTATTGGGTCATAAGTCTACTATCCAAGATTAAGTTAGCTTGTAAAACGTGTGTGCTTAGAAATATTTCAGTCCCACTCCATCCTTCAAAAAATTGAAAAATTATTGGACTAGTTCAACTTGCATTGAACAGCTAGTAAAGTTACAGCCCTACTTTTAAGTATTCATACGTCAAGTCATGCCAACTGCAGGTGCACTTTAGATTGATATATCAATACCTATAAAATAACATCAATAATCGTGTCAAATACTATCAGTATTGGCAGGAGAAAAGTTTGTATTTTGAAAATGGCCTTCCCATATAACCGGTTTGTATTTAAATTTTATAGCCTGGCCTATACACTGATGCAAGTGTTGACTTGAGGGGAAAGTGGGCAAAAGGTGTCAGTCACATTCAGTTTAGTTTGCCAGTGACGAGGAGGTTTGGGCTATAATCCCGCAGGTGTGGATTTAGGAGGAGGGAGGGGTCAAAGGGTCAGTTGACTCCCCTGTAAAAGTCAGAAAATAAATACGAAAAACAAAATAAAAGTTCAAATTTTAGAAAGAAAATACAACACAGATAAATTATAACATTTTTTGTCTTTTTACGCGCAAACACCTCTTAAGTCGGGTCCACACGTGCGTTATTCGTCCACGTCTACTCAGTTTTCGATATTACTCACGCAAGTGTGGAAAAAATATTGGTTTTCATGTACTAATATTTGTTGTTCATAGCGAGTAACGAACATTGATCCGCATAGAGACGATAGACTACCACACATCAAAGAAGACTTGTAATCACCTGAGAACAGTTCATCCCCGAATACCGAATATCTGATTTTAAAAGATTGGAGAGGATGACCACGCTTTAAAACATGCATAAGATCAAATATGGATGAGAAATTACTAAATGACTTTAAACAAAAATCTAACATTGTAAGTAACTATGTTTTTTTTTATATAATTATGGCCCTCTATGAAAATGATCTGCATCCGCCCCTGGAATCCTGACCCGGGTGTATTGTCCTACACGTACACTCTACTATTCCTATTGTGTAGTCTTAGCTATCATTTATTTGGGGTATTTAATGGACACTTTCTGATTGAAATAATAAGTTCCAAATTTCCAAACCAACATATTTGCTAGAACAAACGTAAAACCCAGAAACCACCGCAGACCTTCCTCTCCCTAAGTTGACTAATAATATAGTTTTTGGCCATGCCTGGAAATGATCTTGGCCGCGTTCAAAAACAATTGTGTACACCTTATGAAGGAACGTAATTTCTCAAAGTGCTGTGAACCTCCCGTACGCCCGACACCCCTGGGTGAGGTGCTCCTGTTTGAGGGATGAGATCGTGAGGGACGTTGATAAGAGAAACCGGGGTAGTTCAGACTGCCGCTCGGGTTACGTGGGTTAGAAATAGTGCTGAGGATGTGTGGGTTAGAGGAAATGTCGATAGTTCTCAGGACTTCCTTTCAAGACTAAGGTAAAGGCCCCATCGAGTCTTTTCAATGGTTGGCAAAAATAAATGTAGGTTTATTATATTAATAGGCAATTGCACTTGTCTAGTGGTTATTAGTGACTCGAAACTATACAGGCCTAATCTAAGAGAGTGGCGCCCAACCTTTTCTAATTAATGCATGTATAGTACTCACCCCGAAGGTTGGCTGGATCATCCACAGTTCCACCGTCAGCTGTTAAGCCTACTCAGCTGAAGAGGTGTCCTAAAGGAATGAAGCAGTTTCCTGTTTCTTTCCTCACTGATCCAGAAGATACTACTGTGCATCAGTCTCCCAAGCCCACCAAGTGCATCAACCATCAACTAACTGACCCTATACGTGACACCTTCACTGGATTAATCACAAGGACTGGCTGCCTATGGAATATTTTTATTGCGTCGTTTATACCTCCGCCACTTCAGTTTGTCAGAGCCATTAGTGAGACTGAGGCAGATCAATGGAAGTAACAACTTCTTAAAGCACATACCAGAAGATATAGTGCGTTGTAAGCATCTGCTCAGAGATGGATCTGGGTTATTTCTAATTAATGGACCGGCCAAATGGATTGTTCTTTACGAAGGACCGACAAGATAAAAGGATTGTCGGACAAATCCAGAATTTTCCATACCATTTCTAAATTGGGCCAAATCTAGATTCTATATTTATTTCCTAAAAAGTTAATATTTGTATTATACATTTTTGTCAACCTTTTGTGTGCTGATTTTTGTAATTGTGACCTGCTTAGTTGTAACATTTATACCTTCTTGCTATCTTACAGGCAGAGAAAGTATTGTGATCGTCAAAAAAATTGAACTTAAGATTTTGATGATTCTTGACGTTTCCAGACCCCCCAAATCCGAAAAAGTGGTTTTTAAATTTCCGTCTGTCTGTATATATGTCTGTACCTCGGACTAGAGCCTGAACTATTTTACTGATCGGGCTAAAACTTGGATTCTAGGGTTTTCATAGGGTTGCCCCGAGGGATTTTTGGAATTGGATAGCTACCTCTAAAATTAAGGGTAGTTTACTAAAGGGCAAAAAGAGAAAGTCGATTTTCTCAAAATCGGCTCTAACGATATTGATTACATTTCATTTATAAATATTAATAAATATTCCAAACAAAATGGCTACTCTCAATATTTCGGCCACATGACTTTAAGGCCTCCGGTGTGATATGTAAATTCCCATTTTTAAATCATATCTCTAAAACTATTTGAGATAGAAAATTACTTATCACAAATATGTAGATATATTTCTAACACAAATATTTTGTTCGAAACATATTTTTACAAAATTAATAACTTTCAAGCTATACGCAAATATATATATTTGATGAAAAACTTTTGATTGGAATTATGAAATGTTGATGGATGTCGACATCTTATGATCCCCCGATCCCTAAAAAGTGGTATTTTCAATGCCGTGTGTCTGTTTAAACTTATAATTAAAGAGTAGTTTAATAAAGGGTGAAAAGAGAAAAAATTGATCTCCTCTAAATCGGCTCTAACGATTTTGATTAAAATTCGTATCTAGGTGTTGATTAAGATTATAATTAAACCGGCTATTTTCATTTTTCCATGAAAATGACTTTTAGGGTACTTTACAGAAGCTGAAATTTACGTACCTCCGCAACTATTTTAAATACTAAACAACTTATCATTGCAAAATTGTAATACTTTTAAAAACAAAAAACTTTTATATGACATATATTTTTATAAAACCAGCCATTTTTGAGATATTGGCAAATATATTAATACATCGTCGTGATTTTTAGTTGTAAAAATACACTATTTAAGCTTTAACGCAATAATTCTCCAATGCCATAGGGTAATTAAATATAAGTAAGTTTCTCCAAAAGTTTATGTTACTTTTCCTTAAACCTCTTAGGAGAAATGTTTGTACACCAATGATCTATCTCCATTTTGGACTCAATAGCCAATATTTACATTTTGTATAGGTCAAAATTTATAAATGAGGAACTTAATAGCAATGCGATGACCTGAAGGTGTGCAAAATCTAATAAAATGTCTAAAATTTTAACCGGAAGTCAAAATTTTAATACGAAGTGTTGACCCTTGTGGACCCAATATCGATCTTTTTTATCGGTCCAAACATACAAATGAAGACATTAATTCTTTAAAAATAAAATTATACAATTTAAAACCGGGACTCAAATAGTGTTTTACTAAAGTATAGTGCAATTAATGCTTGGGTTTACTAGTGTATATTATTTCGTTTCACATATATCACGAGTTTTGAGTGAATATCTCCATTTTTAAACAATAAAGCAAGCAAGTCCGTGCGGAGTTCCTAACCATTTATTTTTCCTGCTCATTGAATTGATTACGTGTTTTATTTTTAAACACGAGCACAACAAGAAACACATAAATAAATGAGATAATCACATAACTGAGGTATACGATCTTACTGACCTCGGTGCGATTGGGGTAACATGTTCGCTTCACAACTCGATGATCGTGGGTTCAAACCAAACAGGGGTTAACGGATTTTTTCCAAGCGATAAAAATCCGTAGCACAACTTCCTTAGGAGTGAAAGAAAAGCTTTTGCTCCTATGTCGATTGGTCAGACATTGATCCCCAATGCTTCCGAGGCAGGTGTCAAGAATATTAGCGCACACCTAACTCTAGGGGATCCCAATTGATCTCCCCTTTCAGCCCTTAGCACCCAGTATTCTGCGTATTACTACCCGTCCGAGTTATATAAATATTTAGCTATATTAATGGGGTAGGGATGGGAATGAAAATGGTAGAATTTCCCAATTCGCGTGGAGGTAGAGTGGGAAACAATCTGAAGATACCATTAGCCGGCCAGGATTTGAACCTTGAACTCACCGTTACTGTCAAACTAGATAAGATTGACGGTTGGTCCTCGTGACCTTTGATGCGACCAAACCGTTAATGAGCTTGTTGTGAATATACATTAAAGTTTTCCGCAGTGGCGGATCGCGGCCTACTAAGTGGGTGAATGGGCTGCTTGTAGGAGGTAACAACCAGCTAAGCCAACCTTAAAACTAGTTTAGTTATTATTTAGGACAAATTGAAAATCAGGAAAAAAAATAGTGGAAATTAAAAATGAGAATAGTCAGGAAAATATTTCAGATCATCAAAGTTCAAGGGAAGGGGATGTACTCGTTAAGGATGTGACCCTAATATTGAAGTTGATTTGATGTTTCTTATCTCGATAAACTAAGCTAAGTTATATTTAAATAGGTGAGCTGGCGGTCTAGGGGTAAGGTGTCAGACTTCTATGCTGGCGGCCGGGGTTCAATCCTCGGTCCCGGCAAAGATTTATCTGATTACCAAACCCTTCCTTCACCTCTGATAAGACATCTTGTGAATGTGAGGAATGCCAGGCCTCCACCGTGGTCCGGATTCAACGTTAAACTGTAGGTCCTTCATTTCATATCACAATCACCCTACCATTACACATTAGCGTAAGTACGTATAACCCGAACGGGTAGTAAGACGTGGTGCTAATAATAGTAATAATATATTTAAATAGAAGAGATTATTTTATTTCTCAGGAAAAAATAATTGAAAATTTTACGGGAAAAATAAAGGAATAGTTTCCAATAAATTTTCCATCTCATCTCTTGGTGTCCAAGAAGCTGTCGCGCCAGTTTTTTTAGTCAGGGAATACCTTGCGTGCTTATCTCTCCTCCCCTTGCCAGATATGAGGTGTAGGGGAAAGGGCCACAGAGAGGAACCAGGGACAGGGGCGTAGTCCGTATTCTCGTGTGCACTAAGGTCTGAAAAGGGTTGGCGTTGGGGATGGGGAGTGGGGCGACGAACTAGCGCACAGGAACTGAGGGTATGCTCACGCAAACAACAAAATAGATCCCGAGCGCAATCGAGTTTAGTCCATTCGCCTCTGGAGGGGTGACTGATAGCTAGCAAAAGTTACCAGCAGATATACTCTCATGTATCCATTTGCCAACAAACAATTTGTTTTTAGTTAGGTTTTTCTTTTAACCATTTTCACATAATTGAAAATATTTAATCATTCCGATGTTTTTTTTTGTGGAATTGGAGGTGGAGGTGGCGTCTGTGTTTCACGTTAAAATATTTTTAAAAGGAAAGTTTTTGAAAGGTTGCGTTCACTTCATGAAACAAGATGGCGAATCAGATTAAACGAGGGTGGTTAATGACGTCACACAGTATTTGGTTGTATCTATGCGCATCTATTTACAAAACTAAAACATTTTATTCTAAACTAATACTTTGTATGACTATTTCTATAAGTTTTAAAAACACATTGATGTATTTTATGACCAGGTATAATGAGATACGAGTGTGAATATAATATTTTTTAATTTATTATCTCATGCATTATAATTTATCTTGTAGCCACAACCATGAAACAAAAACATGGGTATATACTGGTTTTATTTATTTATTTAATAAATAAGTTACGAAAAAGCAAATTATTGAGTAATATTTAGGTAAGTACTATTAGAATCGTTTCATAACACCTTTTTTTGATGGTATGGTATAATTAAGTAAATAATAATTAATTTTCCATCAGTGACTTTCAACCAATGTTAGCAGTAAAAATCTTCTGCCGCTGTCAGCTACCAGTGCCACTTCAGTGGCGAATGGATTGTGAATAAAATATTGTTTTCCCCAACTATCCCATTGCTCTAAGGCCATCATATGGCTGTATAAGTAGTTTAACAAAATATAAATAAACAATAAAATGTGTTATATATTAAAAGTAGTCCCGTAACATAATCAGTGTTTTTTTTAGCACCGCATCGTACCATCAGTTCGGATTATATTCTTTTATACTAACTACATTGATGGTTTTCGGTATTAGGAAGATTATATTTAGAAGAAGTGTACCCTCATTTGTGTGGAGGGAGAGTGGAAAACAATTTTTGAAAAATCCATCAGCACACCTGACCGAGATTCGAACCTTGATCTCCCCATCAATGGCAGTCTAATCTATTGCGAGAGTATCGCCTCACGCGGCCACTGAAGCAGGTGTCAGTAATATTAGCACCTGGGACTACACTTATGGCGAACTCCGAAATACTCGTACTACATAATGATTTTTCTCTAAATTAAACCAACTCCATTATTTATCTACCCGCTTCAATGACCGCTTGGTTTAAGGCGTCACACTCGCAGTAGACTAGACTATCTATGACGGGGAGATCAAGATTCGAATCTCGGTTGGGTGTACTGAGGGTGTTTTTTTCTTCAAAATGGTGTTCTATTCTTCCTCCGAGCAATTGCGGTCACACTTCCTATAGATATAACCTTCCTCATCCCTAAAACCATTAGCATAGGCTAATTAGTACATAGGCGCATAACCATAGCGGGTAATAGGACACGGTTCTTATTAAAAAAACTATTATTTATTTGATTGGGGTATTTCTTCTAAACACAGGGCTATGTAACCTACACACGATTTAGAAATTTCGTACTTATTGTAACTTTAAAATCTGATGATATGTATGATACCTTTTTATCAAAATATACCTATTTTATTAAGGTATTTTTATGTGTAGGAAAACTGACTATGTGATTATAAAATGTTATTCTACCATTTCATTTTCACTCTTGCAGGTACATTTCTTCAGTTTCTACTAACTACACCCCTCATACCTGAATGATTAAGCTCGCAGGCTAAGGCACCGACCTCGTTTGGGCTATTTAATCTATGACATAAAAGTCGGGGGATCGAATCCCGCTCTGGTTTATTCAATTTATTTTTAATATCATGTTTTTCCATTCTTCCTCCACGTAAATTCGGGTACATTTTCTGTAGAATTCTACCTCATTTCTTCATAATTAATGTAAATATTTAGATAACCTGGACAATTAGTAAACGAGGCTCACAAAAATAAAACAAAACACTGTATCCAACCAACCGGCAGGGCTGCCAACACTCTAGCCTCAAGCGACACCACACGGAGCGGAAATGGAACGTATTTTGTCCAATCAGGGAGTATTACTTTTTATTTAAATTAGTTGAAAAATGACACCTGTACACGGGAATCAAACCCTGGGCCTTAGTCTTAACGTGTCAATCATCTACTACCGAGCTATCCAAGATTAGTCCCATGCTCAGCTGAGTCTGTGATGGACGTGTGTAAATAAATAAATAAATAAATAAATATTTAGCACCGCGTCTTACTACCCGTTCGGGTTATACGCTTTTAAGTACTAATTACTCTAATGGATTAGGAATTAGGAAGGTTGAATTAGAGGAAGTGAACCCGCATTNCATTTAGGAAAAACCACCCCCAGTTCACCCGACCGAGATTCGAACCTCGATCTCCCCGTCCTCATCAGTCGAGCTTCAACACGACAAGCGCGTTAGCCAACTACGCCACCGAGGCGGGTGTGTGTAAATCATCAGCTACATATGAGCGACCAATAGTATCGCGAGCTATCGGACACCATAGCTCGGGAGGGCTGTTATGTTGCCAAGTATACAATACAGAATTATAATTTTAAAGCAGAGATTTCAATGAATATCAAATAAATTGTAATTATGCACTGAGTTACGTGTCAATGTGTCATTTTTTCAACTAATTTAAATTAATTGAATTGTGTTCGTCTCATATGGATGCTGTCGTAATTACAATGATTTTAAAACTTGGATGTTGATATTCATTTATATTGCTTTTGTCTCTAAGATTAAATCTAAAAGACAAAAAAATGTGCTCGCTACATAAGTGGCGATGTCATAAGTGTATGGTGTTGGGAGGTGAAATAATCATTAAACATTAAGCCTCAGCAACATTAATCGATCGGCCTACTTTTATAATAAATCAATTATTATATTATAATTTTTATGTAATGTTATTTTATAGCAGAACTCCAGGACATCACTTTTAACGTAATATCCCAATATTGGATCGTACGATTGAACAGGTGGTGGAACTATATAGGGTAGCCATACGTATGATCTTTTGCAGGACAAAAGTCCCTTTTTTTGGGGGGTGATATTTTATTGTCCTACAGAACAGGTGGTTGTACACCTATAGGAACTAGATTTTTAACTAAGTAATTCTAACGTACTTCTTTTTTAAGTCAGAAAAAATAATAAAAACCTCACCCGTGAATTATTTTTTCGAAAAGTTGTATTTAAAAGTGATATTTTGTAAAATCAGGATTTTTGTTATCAAACATACCTTTCAGAGCGGACTTCCAAACAAAATCAATATACATATGCATATGCCTATGTATATTGCTATGCCTATATACGTCTCTAGTGGATGTTTTGCTTTTAATGGTGTGTATTTTTATAACTTTTGTACTGAAGTATTAATTTGAAGTGATAAGCAACCAACATCCTGTTAGTTAGTTACTAGTATAATAACCGTTTAAAAATCAACGACTTCATTTCTGGTCTCATGGTGTGTCTCATTTGCAATTGTTGGACAATTATTGCGAATGTCAATACTTTTTAGGAACCCTCAAATCTAGAAGATGGATTTCAATTAAAGTATATATAGTAGAATAAATATATACTCTAATGAAATTGAAAAATTGTTCCTCGATTGAAGATTTCACTATAAACATTTTTTGTAGGCTCTATACTTTTTCGTTTCGTTTCTACTTTTCGGTCACAATAATTCCTGTACCCTTTTTGGTTAGGGGTCTACATGCTGGCAAAATTTCAGCTCCACGCATCTTCTGGGCTTCGAGTTGTTTTTTTTATTTTCCGGACAAAGGAACTGGTAATTATCATAACGAAGATAATCCCTAATGAAAGTTGAAAAAAAAAATTAAAACTTAAATATTTAGTTATTTGTTTGTACAATCAGAAATTTTCTTGACGATAAAATTTGTTCTTTGAAATTGACGATGGAACTTTTTTTTAGGTATTAATTTACTTTGTGTAAATTGGTCTTACCTTGAATTAGTAAGAGAAAGGAAGAGTTAATACATAGTTTGATGTTTCAACGATATTATTATTATTATAATTATAATTATAATTAATTTCCCTCCATCTACTTTATTTATACTTTTTTGTTTGTTACGTATACATTGATTTTTCCGTCCTGATTTTTCTAAATAAAAATATGGTCACCATAACTACAGTACAATTAATATTTGGATTGTATGGTTGGTAAACGCTATGACGAACAACTATTTACACTTGGTACTCTCCTAATTATAGTAAATGCTAACCAAGGACGCTCGTGTTGACGAATCCAATGGCCCTTCCTTCTCTAGTGGTGCACTCTGTATTCTCAAAGCTGAACTTCAGGTGCGATGAGGCCGAGAACTCTTGGCTTTGTCCCTTTAGAGTAGACTCCGTGCACTTGCGAGCTGAAATCCAACAAAGAAACAGTCTCAACGTGATAATTAGGAGAAAAATTGTAGAAATAGAATGTATATACTTTGGGCTAAATTGGCTTGTAGCTTCTACGTTTAAAAAAATATTAAAAGTGCCGAAAACGGGTTTTTTACCTTTTAAGGTGCAAACCTTTTTTTAACAAAAAATAGACCATGATACCGCTTAAAAAAACGAAAATGACCTGAGCCCTGGTCAATTGAATTCGGTTCACACCTTAAAAGTGAAAATACCAGCTTTCGGCACTTTTATGATTATTTTTTTTAAACGTAGACGCTACAAGCCGATTTAGCCCAAAGTATATACATTCCATTTCTACAATTTTTCTCCTAATTATCACGCTGAGAAAGTGGGTGGTTAATTTATTTTAAGAAATGAATGTTTTCCCGCTATTTTACCTGGACTACTAGATCAACTTTCATGCTCACAACTTGTGAATGTGTGGTATGCCAGGCTTCCACCGTGGTTCGGATCCCATATTAAAATGTAGATCCTCCATTTCATCTTCACAATCACCCTACAATTACACATTAGCGTAAGTGCGTATAACCCGAACGGGTAGTAAGACCCAGTGCAAATAATAATAATACTTTCATGTATTCATACGTCAAGTCTTGTGATCTGGAGCTGTTAATTTTGATATAGAAATATATTATTAACAGACTTACTTGTAAAATAATCCCATTTATAATATATTAAAATGCTATCCATTCTGACCGTAAGAAAATGTTTTTGTTTAAAAAAAATTACCTTTCTATGAAAATATACTGTATTAACGTATGACTAAAAATCAGCCCGTGGAATCCCGACGTTCGTGACACTCTAATAAACGTCCTTTGGATAGAATAAACTGAAAACTTTAAATTTTGGGTTATCTCGACTACACGTTTGTTCCATTTTCTAAAAATTAAATGAAAATGTTTCAAACGGAAGACTTTCCAGAGATATATAAAACTTTCTAAATTAAGTCAATTATCTGAGTTGTTTAACGTACACTCTCAAAACAAATTGATTATATCAGCACACGACTTATAAATTAACTTAAATCTAGAAGAGAGACACCAGCAAACCACCAGACGTTAATTTATCACCGTGAAAGAATAAACCCACATTTCACCGATGATAAATTTGTCTTGTATGACAGGATTCGAACCCGCGATCCTTAGCTCAGTAGGTAAACATGCTACCGACTGAGTTAACGTGTCAGTATGTTTATAAATTAAAAACCCATTCATGTTTAATACGTCAAATCAAATAATCCGCAAGACTGCTTTAAAATGTCAACTATTCATTTGTTTATTTAATTCATTAAGTTGCTAAAAGCCAACACAAAGAGACACTGTTGTTTTCTATCATGTATTAAATTATTATTATTAGTACCGCGTCTTACTACCCGTTCGGGTTATACGCACTTACGCTAATGTGTAATGGTAGGGTGATTATGAGATGAAATTGAGGACCTATAGTTTAACGTGGAATACGAACCACGGCGGAGGCCTGTCATTCCCCACATTCACAAGATGTCTTGTCAGAGGTGAAGGAAGGGTTTGGTAATCAGATAAATTTTTGCCGGGACCGAGGATATTATGTATTAACAACACCTGTAATTTTACAGGTCACACGCATTTAATACCAAGTGTTCTTGAAGACTTCCTTAAACTTCAGCTTTCTCATCCATTTTTCTTAAAAAGAGAGAAAGAGAGTGTACAGACAGAATTAAATAGCCCTTGGGTTGATTAAAACGTATAAATAGTTATTAAAAACCAAACGTGGCGTCCATTAACCCAATGTGGCGTGTAATGGAATAGCCTAATACAAAGGTGAGAATTTGAAATCACTCGCAAGAGAAGGAAGGATTTGTGTATAGCGATAGAGGAGAAGTAGTGACTCAGGTAGATTGGGAATAAAGATTATAGATGATAAAGTCGGAAGATGACGAAAGTCCCCCCCTCCTCCCTTTTCTCATTATGTACCGGGAAAAAAACAGGACAGGAAGGAGCTGGCGGCATTAGTTAAAACAATCAAACACCAAAATACGCTCTGTAAGTTCACATTCATGGGGGAGGGGGCTGTATACTTACACCAGTAGCCGGAATAAAGATTTATAATGACACCTGCCCTGCCCTAGCACGCTGCCATGGATTAAAAATGGCGTCACTTCGAGTCAACATTTCCTTTGTTTATTCGAGGCGGGAGGGGGCTAGGTTATGGGGTTTTGTCCTTCAGAAGATCAATGGACAACCTCTTGAGGGATTGTTTTTTTTTTGTTCAGGTTGAGGGGGTGGAGTGAGGGGTGTAGATTGTTTCTTTCAGGAGACAAAAGATTATTTAAAGCATTCACTACTCTAGTGGTCCCAAGTGTCTGGAAACCGGTAACCCAGGATTCAATCCTTATCGGGTGAACTTTTTTTTTCTCCCATTAGTAGTTTTTCATTCTCTCACACATGTAAGCTGGAACATTTCTTTAAAATCCACCCAACGCTTCCAAAAATGTATCTATGAAGCAGCCTCGTCAGGACAAATAAGAACCTGAGTTATTAAAGAAGTTGCTGCTCGGGCTTAGAAAACTGAGATCTAAGGCGTCGCTCTATTGCAATAGATTAAACTGTTTTTGATGGGGAGATCGGGGTTTGAATCTTGGTCGGATGTGCTATGTTTTTTTTAATGGTTTTCTTTTCTCCCTTCACGCAAGAACGGACACATTTTTTCAAAATTATATCGTTTTCATTCCTATTTAATTAGCGTAGTTAATATATACGCGTATAACCTTAATGGGTAGTGAGATGCGTAGAAAAAAACGGTATGTGTTGATACGCCAAAGTATGTGTGTTGAGGTGGATATTAATTTTGGTGTAAATGTTGACCGTTATCGTACAAACACAGGCCTACCTACTATTCGCCCTATTTTCCGGGGACCTGGCTTTTTTTTATTCGTAGTATATATATAATACCAGATTTTTTTTTCAAATTCATAACTGTACGTTTTTTTAACCATTTATGTTGGCAATAAGAAGAAAAAAAATCAGAGCAATCGATTTATTTAGTTAATTTAAAAATTACTTTAGTGTTTGTAAGTAGACCTGATTATTTTCTCAAAACCCCAAAGCATTCATTCAAATGTATGGGTGAGCTTTAAAAAATATTTGTGTTTTCTGAGTGGTCAATGGCATTAATATATAAAGGAGTTGTGTCGGTGGAATCTCGTAAAGGAATTTTAACGGTGCAATACAATTTTAAGAACATGACATGTGAAGAATTTTATAATAACCATACCAGTGGTATTCCTCAATTTTTGATGAAATTGGTAACAAGTGAAAAATACCCTTGGGCATAAACTATGTATTCTCAATTTATATAATATCATGTGGATATTTGTTTTAATTGTTGTTCATATATTTGCTATTCATATTTCTCTGAAATCATAATATATATGTAGCTATTTGAGTCTCCTATTTTTTTCTCCCAAGGTTCTTTTTTTCTAAATTTACTTCACCAGCTNTGCCCGAAATAGGGGGATAGGGATGAGGGAGGTAGAATGTAGAGGATATGTGCCCGCATTAGCGTAAAGGGGAGAGTGGAAATCAATGTTTTAACACCCTCAGTACACCCATCTGGAATTTTAACTCTTTAATTCTTCGTCACTTGCAATCTAGTTTAGTGCGAGAGTAGTGCGTTAGACCATGTCGCCACTGATCTAAGAAGTGCTTTCAAATCTAATTAAAAAGTCCTCTCTTTTGCGATCTGATTGTTTGTATCATGGTACAAACCTTTATTGTTGAATTATTAGATCATCAAAGTAACAAGTCAGAGATTTAGGTTTCAATTTCCGAGCCTACACAAAATGTGACGTTTGTGGGTAGATCNAGGTTTCAATTTCCGAGCCTACACAAAATGGGACGTTTGGGGGTAGATCATCCCCCCCCCCCCCCCCCCTCATAAAGCTGAAAACAACGTGAACCCTGGAACCCCTTTCTCCTTATTTCCGGTTGTTTCAAAAACTGACGGTGTCCGGGTGTATTTCTGTAGAACGAGGTATTAGAAAGAACAAGGCTGTTAGGTCTTTTCAACACTCAACAAGAATACCTCCTTGGGAGATTTATGAAACGTCTGGAACACTCCAGTGTATTCTTGTCAACAGGTCAAGTCTCGCCTACTTTCACATGATCTGCGGCTAACTAACTGTTCCAAACTATCTGTATATTTTACCCTAATAAGGGGGTTCCCAAACTTTTTATAACTACTTATGAACCTCCACGTTCCACCTAGCTTTAATGGACATTTTCTAATTGCAATTGATTACAATTAATATTTCTTTACTGCGGTTTTTCTTAAATTTATTATTGAATATAATTTTCCTAAAAACTGTTATCTTTAGTAAATCGCCGGTAAAATGCATACAGGCGTAAGTGATTTTCCTTAACTTTTCAGGAGAGCGAAAACCAAAATAGAAGTTTCTCCTATGCGCTTCCGAACCGAACTTTTAACACCAATGCTTTCGAACTTGTTCTCAAATGTTTACATTTTAAGCCTATAGTGATATTTTAAAGTTTAAATTAGCTTCTTTTTTTTAGGGACTAAATACCTAAGTAATGCCAGTTACGCCGCTTTGTATTGGGATTTTTTTTTTACCAGTGATCAGCACTCACGCCCAGGTTACTAATGAAAAAAGTAATTTTTATTAATTATATATTTTTTTTAACTGTTTAAAATTATACACTACATAATTAATATTAGTCTACTGCTTTAATAAAAACAAGAACACATATGTTTGAAAAGTGAAAAAAAAAATCTGGTTTACTTTTATTGATTTAGTAAAAGTTAAGACATAGATACTATCTCATTAATTAATCATTAATTATTAAGATAGTACCTAAGTCTTAACGTTTACTAATCCTTCACTCCTTACGAAAGATGCATTTAGAATGTTTTCTAAAATGTTTTATTGGTTTGTCATAATCATTTCCGTTCATTTGAGTGACTGGCCAGTTTCATTGTCTTCGCTTACTTATAGTATTCTCAAAACCTGTTTAAAATCTATAAATGCCTGACCATAAATTTGATTGAGAGTTTACGGATTCTTACTTCTGGCAAGCTTTATTACTTGATAAAAGACTCTAGGAAAACTTAAAACACAAACATCTTACGCTTGTTTGTGTTTCGACAAAATCACTTTTTAGTTTTTGTTTAGTCACTTTCCTATTTTTTTAAAATTACTTTCTATTTCCAAATTATTACAAAATGTTCATGACCTGCCAAACATCGGCTCACGACTCATGGTTTGGGAAACACTTCTCTAAAATGGTAAGGCCAAAGAACGTAGAGTTTAGAATAGAGTGTAGCCGCATTTTCGGGGACGCAGATTGGGCAAATCATTTAGGGGAAGTACATTTGATCGGGATTCGAGCCTCAACCTCCAAGCAACCGCCTGGTGTCTTTGTCCTCATACCTGCTGGTTGCGGGTGACATAAGTTGACAAATGTGAGTCTCAGAAAGCATCACCTGACGTAAAAATACAAAGGAGTAGATCGGGTAACTTTTTGAGCTGTCTAAAAAGGCATCATCTTGATAATCTGCCATGTCTAAGTATCGTTAAAGTTTGATTCAAAAAAATGTTACAGTGAAAATGTTGGGGGCGGGTGAAGACTATCAATCTAGAAATATGTCTAGAGGTATGCCGTGAACTGTCTGACAGAGCTCTGATATGCGTTGCAGAAATACCCAAGTCCCGCGTTATTTTAAAAAATAGGGGTCTCCTGCCGATGACGGGGAGATCGTGGTTTGAATCCCATTTGGGTCTATTAAAAGTGGTATTTCCTAAATGGGTTCACTTTATTTTCCCACGCAAATGAGGGTAAGTTACCTCTCAAATGTTTCCTTCCTCACCCCTACCACATTAGAGTAATCATATATGCTTAAAACCTGAACAAATAGTAAGACGTGGTGAAATTTAAATTATAAACAAACACTGAGAGGTATATTCTGTCGGTAATGTTAAAAAAGTTAGGAACAGACAGTTCATCTGTGAGGGTCAGGGGGGTCACTATGCTGACTGCACAGTTGCCTACCTAAAGGACATGAAGGGGAAACAAAGACGCGTCTGGTACCTTCTTCATATTTTAATTTGTCAGATTCCCATTGGGCTGGGCCGAGGAAAGCGGTCACTTGTATGTATTTTAAATGTAGTGGCTCACTCACTCATTTTCAAAATGTAGATGCTCTGGTTTCAACCGTGGGACCACTCTCTCTCTCTTTACAAATGTAGTAGCAATATTTTTCAAATTTATTAGGGGTTGGTTTCAAATTATAGATTATTCACCTGTAATCTGTTATGTGTGAAGTTCTTAGTTTGTGAAATCAACGGCGCAATCTTTTACAATATATTAAAAATATAAAATGAAAAAACCAACGAAATAAAAGATTTTTTCAGCACCGCGTCTTACTACTAATACAAGTTTAATTAATTTATTCAATCAATATTTAGGTACCTGATATTATCACTAGGTTTTTAAATTATATATTATCAAACAATTGAGCGTAACACGATCTAGCCTTCCTAAAAAAAAGAAGTCAAATTTTAACATAGTAACAACAGAAAACTCTAATATGATTAAGGATTGTTTGGGTCTTTTGAAGTTTCATATTTAGCTTTATTGTAAGAAATACCATAATGGGTTGGAAGGGACCGCAAGAAAAGGTCGTTGTTTTTGCGGTTTTTATAAAAAAAAACTTTTTTTTTGTCCAAAATAAATAAAATATTGCTCCATTAAAAATATTTAGTTTAGTTTTCTTCACATGGTGATATCAACCATTCTTGAATATCTGTAATGTAATGGGCATATGAACAGTTGATTAAAAACTTTAAACTAAGAAAAAATGTTTATCATCAAATTTCCGGACACTCTTGATAATATAAATATATTAAAGAACTGTTGCTATTGCCATATGACAAAAATTAAACTATGTTTCTACTGGAGCTATATTTGAATTATTTTGGCCAAAATAAAATATTGCTATATATATTTTAAATTCTGCACTTAAACTCGTGTTTACTGCCATCCCACCTTAAGGTGAGGGGAAAGGGAACGTGAGTAAAGGTGAGCTTGCAGTTTTTATAGCAACACTTTTTTTTGGCTAAACTAAATCAAATATTGTTCCACTATCAATATTTAGTTTAGTTTTCTTCGCTTGGTGATATCAGCAGTTGTTGAATATCTATCAAGTGTGTCCCAGAATTTAATGACAACTTTCTTTTTTGGCCAAAATAAAGGTTTTTCTATATATAAAAAAAGGCAAATACACTGACCTTTCTCGCGTCCCCTACAACCCCACCTTACAATATAGAGATAAATACAACCTTGAGATTACCCTTACGGGATGCTAAAAGTAATCCATTTTGCGGGCTATCTGCCCTTTGAGGTGTAATGGATCACTGCTTGCCTTCAAGCCTCAAAGTGGAAGAATGACAGATGATGTTTTGTTAATTTTACCTTTAATCTTGTTATAATTTTATCTCTCCCAATGGTGATGAGAGTAGTCAATCGTGTAACGGAACCTCAACGCTCATAAATCTAAGGTAAATGTACCTTTGATTTGAATCAACAGTCACCGTGGTCGAGTGGTTAGAAAGGTTGACTATAAAAGTCTAGGAAATCGAGTTAAAGGGGTCCACCTACCGTAACTACGAGATGCGTTACAAAAGTTCAGAAATCCTTAATTTTGTAAGAATTGTTGTTTTTGTTTCAAATATGATCCTCACTAAAATAAGCCGAAATGAGTCATCAGCACGTTCCTATAAAATTAAAAACCTTAACGTTTTGAAGTGTATAGCTTTAATGTACCTTCTGGTTTAGTGAGAAAAGCAACGGGAAACTACCTCACTTCTTATTTCCCTCTTTATTGCTGACGGTGGAACCGACCAACAGATTTTTTTTAAATAAAAATGTATTAAGTTGTAGAAATAGTTCAGTTACAACAAAAGCTTACACGAAATATCTTTCTTCTGAAATAAGGTTATAATGGGAAACACACATTTAGCTTTCCTAAAAAAAAAGGTCATTATTATTTCCTTTTTTTAAGGCACAGCAGAAAATGTTAAAATGGAAGAAAGCAACGCTATTCAATTGAATATATATGAAAGGCAAAGCTTGGGAAATGAATGATTAATACCCGCCTCGGTGGCCATGTGGTCTAACGCGCTACTATCGTGTTGGACTAGACTGCCGTAGACAGTGAGATCGGGTGCACCGAGGGTTTTCCTAAATGATTTTACACTCTCCCTCCACGCAAATACGGATATATTTCCTCTAAATTAAAACCTTTCCAATCCCTAACCCATTAGTGTAATTACTACATAGGCGTACAACCAGAAAGGGTAATAAGACGCGGTGCTAAAAAACACTTATCAACTAATGATTGTAACCGATGACATTCACACGTCCATCACAGAGCTCCTTAACTATGAGTGAAGAATTACCTTGAACACGGGGTTATGCCTGGATAGCTCAATGGTAGACCATTGGTTAGCTATGATAGAGTTATTCAGTTTCGATTCCCGTTTACAAGTGTCATTTTCCAATCCATTCGATAAAAATGTAAAGTTGATTGAGGATTGTTTTAGTGATTTTGTAGCTTCAGAACTGCCATTTCCATAAGAAAAGCAGCAGTGTGAAGATGTTTATTTTCAATAAGGGGGTTTTCATGATGAAACTATTGTCTTGAAAGGATCGAATAGGATTATAGTCCCTGACCTCTCCTTTACGTGAAAGTTACTCTAGTAATGTTTCTAGTTGTCAAATAAGGTTTTTCTACCTATAAACTCATGACTGGTCAAGCATTGTCAGGCACTTTAGATGACATATTGGATATTGGTGGACTGTAAGGTTCAACAACCTTGTTAAGTGCTGTAGGTGAAAGGTTGTGCACTACTATAGTTGGAGCACATTAGCACCTCACCTATTTTTGTGACCACAACTCACTGTATTGGTGCCAATAACGGGTCTCGAACATTTTCCAATAGTCAATGGACATATAGTACAATTTCCATAAGAAGGGCCTTTTAAAAACACACATATATATATATATATATATATATATTCTGTCAAAATTGATAACATTTGATCAGACTGTGATATTAGTAATATTTATCAAATGTGACAGCTCCAGATCATATGAATTTACGTATGAATACGTGAAAATAGATCTCGTAGCCTTTCTAACTGTCAGATAATGTTCTTCCCGTGAAAATGAGAGTATCAAGGTTTAAGTATACATTATTCTGGATAATTTGAAACATTTTAGAGATCGATTCCCGTGGTTAAATGATTAGGTATACTAAATTTAGAATAATTTTAGTTTAATCCCAAATATAAACTAATAATGTATAATTGGTTTACCCTTATACTCAAAGATTTGATTCCTCCCCTAAATGTAAGGTGTTTTCACTTTAAACCAAATGGGTTACACACATTTGCTTGCAAATTTTGCTTCCCCTTTATTCAAGATAAGAAGTTTGGTACTGATTAACCATAGTGTTTTTTGCGGTAATTAAACACTGCTTGCCTACTTTATTTTCCATTCTCTCGTTTAATTTAATTTTTATTTGACATAAGCTGTGGAATATAAACGCTAAATCATGTAGTGTTTGATACATTGCCTTTTTTTTACGTACTCACTCGCCTCTGTGGCATAGTTGGCTAACGCGCTTGTCGTGTTGAGCTCTACTGCTGAGGACGGGGAGATCGAGGTTCGAATCTCGGTCGGGTGAACTGGGGGTGGTTTTTCCTAAATGGTTTTCCACTTCCTTCCACTCAAATTTGGACTCACTTCCTCTAATTCTACCTTCCCAACTCCTAATCCATTAGAGTAATTAGTACTTAAAGCGTATAACCCGAACGGTTAGTAAGACGCGGTGCTAAATATTTTACGTACTCCGAGTTTTATTACTCTACCAGGCTATCCGTATATTTACACTAATAGATTGTAGAGGAAGAAGGTAAAATATGAACGAAATATATCAGCACTAGCATGGAGGGAGCGTGGAAAACAATTTAAGAAAAATTACCTCAGTAGACCCAGCCGTAATTCAAACTCTGACCTCTTTACCGAAAAATCAGACCAAATGAGATTGACGCCTCATCCTGGGTTTTCTTCGATGTACGTATGCCAATACTGGTATAAAACACCAACATAATAAATATAAATAACAACTGCTACACCTGATGTTTACTAAATGAGATTGCCTTGCAGACGTTCAACTCTAACCCAATATTTAGTCATCCAATGCGTTATTTTAAAATACGGTTCACGCCAAAATTCAGCCGAAAGATTCCAACAGGGTTATTTTTCCTTAACGAGCCTATAGTTTGAGTTTTATTAATAGAAATATTTATGTGAAAATATAACATTAGCTCATTTTCAATGACCTTTTAAACGTATTTGCGGAGCAATGAGACTAATTTTGATGAGAAAGGGCTCTAGTTTAGCCTTTCTCTAACAAACACAGTATTTTTTTATAGGTTCTCAACATAAAATTTTAAGATATTTGAGAACTGACAGAGAGCTTTCCTCTCTACCTTCAAATAAGAAGTTTCGTAGTTTTCTTTCCCCTCCTTTTTATCGACATGACAATTTGTGGTTGTAGAGCAAGAACGAAAGGGAGTATAGGCTTATACAGAAAATGACACAGACCATTGTATTTTTAATCGTGTGAACTGACAGCGATTGATACTTTGGGCCAGTTTCATAGTCAAATTTAGTAGGCCTCAAGTGCGGCGCTACACTAAGTACATGACGACACCTACCTAAACCAGAATGGAATGGGCCAGTTTACTATGCGAGAACGGCCCATTCCATTCGAGTTTAGGTAGGTGTCGTCATGTACTTAGTGTAGCGCCGCACTTGAGGCGTACTAAGTCTGACTATGAAACTGGCCCTTTCTCGTTGACCGAGGTGGCCGCCTTAAGTTCAATTCTTAGTCGTAACAAATTGGAAGAAAAAATCTTTGGCGAACAAAACATCTTGTATATTGCGTGTTAGCCGTGTTGCGTGTGCCAGATGTTAATCTGACCCTTAAAGACCGTAAAGACCAGACAACAGAGAAGCTCCATTACTTGGCTCTCCAAGGTCGTCCGCATCGGTGTGACGACTTAAAAAAAAATCGTATTTCTCAATTCGAGATTGTTTTTTTTTTTTCACACCGCGCCTACCTGCCCATTTGAAATATGTGCATATAGAAAAATTAAATTAATTTGGTAGAGATGAGAAAGGTAAAATTTAGAGGAAATTTACCCGAATTTGTTTGAGGGAAGTGTGGTAAACCGTTTAAGAAAATCCACCCTCAGTGTACCCGGCTGGAACTCAAACCTCGACCTCTCAGTTACCGACAAACCAGACTAATGGTTGCATTTATAGTCTAGTCCCAGAGTCACCCAATCTCCCAGTGTAAGAATAACAAGCAGTTCAGGTCAATTAGGGGGGGGGGGGCGGTAGGGGGGATAAGTTGACCTCCAACCCGCTTCAGTTGCCACATGCTATAAAGCAGTATTTCCCCCAAAACTTTTNTTTTATCACACCGCGCCTACCTGCCCATTTGAAATATGTGCATATAGAAAAATTAAATTAATTTGGTAGAGATGAGAAAGGTAAAATTTAGAGGAAATTTACCCGAATTTGTTTGAGGGAAGTGTGGTAAACCGTTTAAGAAAATCCACCCTCAGTGTACCCGGCTGGAACTCAAACCTCGACCTCTCAGTTACCGACAAACCAGACTAATGGTTGCATTTATAGTCTAGTCCCAGAGTCACCCAATCTCCCAGTGTAAGAATAACAAGCAGTTCAGGTCAATTAGGGGGGGGGGGGCGGTAGGGGGGATAAGTTGACCTCCAACCCGCTTCAGTTGCCACATGCTATAAAGCAGTATTTCCCCCAAAACTTTTTAAAACGCGACCTTAAACGTAATATTTTCTCGGCCTGGCTACCCAAACGATTATTCATTACATGTAGCTTATATTTCTTATTATTTTCATATTAGTGTTTATTAAATCAATTTAATTGAATAAATTTAAATAACAAAACCGAATTATTTCAATAACTTTACAATCAAACAAAATTTAAAGCTATTGAAAATATGACTTTGTTACATTGTTCATTAAGTGACAAAAAAAGCAACTTATTTCATTTGCTACTATAACGCTGTTTCATTATTGTGGAGCGTTCTTTTGAGTTTTTATTCTGTATCAATGGGTTTTAACAATTAAATTGAATCAATTTCAGAAATTACAAATATAAAATGATACCCTATGCTCTCGTGAAAATATAGGTGACCAAAATAGAGTTTTACAGTGTAAACCATGGACCTGCTTCATTTTGTAGGTGAACTCTCCCAGTGTAATATTTTGATGATATGCAGAGTACAACGCGATCATTCTGCGGATCTTGATCGTCAACAAGATCTGAAAATCATTGTTCACAGAGGTTGGCTATATTGTTAGACGAGGGAAAAGAGCATTTTTAACTTTGAGGGTCATAATGGGTTTTTCCTTGAGCTGGGTCTAAAATTAGGAGTGTACACACAAAAAACAGTTTTGTACAGGTTACCAAAATATAATTTTTCTGTCTGCAGGAGTGTTTCTAACCTTTGTTTCAACACTTTGCTATTGTGAGTACCAGAGAAATTCTACATCATGTCCCAGTTTGATGATGTGTTTATAATTATAATATTTCATTCTCCAAAATATCCTTGCGACCCTCATTTGGGTCGTGACCCAGGGATTGGGGACCACTGCTCTAAGGCTTCACTCTTGCAATATAATCGACTGCCGATGATGGGCAGATTTAGGTTCGAATCTTGGTCGAGTGTACTTAGGGTGGTTTTAAAAATTAGTTTTCACTTTCTCTCTACGCAAATGCGGGTACGCTTTCTCTAAATATAGTCTTCATTACCGAAACTCTCCTAGAGAAACAGACTGGGAAGTATGGAAGTATCAGGGAAATTATAGTTCTCAAGAGAAAAAGGTATTTTCTCTTTATTAGTAATTATTTTCCCTCGATCTCCGCGGTATATAAAACAGGCAATTTTCGGATACAATATTGCTAAATTACTCTATGATGGATTCAAACTAAGAGAATTGTCTAATGGTCTATTTTGCTATTTATACCACTTTTAAACTGTACATCTTTATATCTAGTGAAATATCTAAATGCACTACGTGCATTGTATTTCTCGTCTTCCCGTCGTGGCCAGGTGTGATTATATTAATAATACCTTTAGAGTGCTTTTACCTAGCTTTCCCAACAAAAGGCTGAAAACCAGGATACACTCATAGGAATAGTCAATCATCGTTGACTGAAAGGTTGACACTCAATTTTCCGGCGGGCCGCTTACATGAAATTTTTGATGTTTTCCAGCCCCCTTTCTCAATAATCTAATGCGGGCGCATTTTTAAACCACTATCTTTTCCCTTTCCTACTACTTAGATTATGTCGCTAATAGCTACTTTATTACACGTTAAGGAAAAACAAAACCACTAGTACATTACTGGCAAGGTTGGTGCACCTGGGTCTCACTCGGAAGAACGGAGTTCTCTCCCAACCGGCTTCCATGGTAAAAGATTTCCACATTATAATTTTAATAGTTCTTCTTGGAGCGAATTCTGGTGTAGCTACTTAAAAAATAATCTTCCTTACCATGTTTCCTCGAGAGTCAGTTTATGTAGCCTGTATTTACACACATACCGCGCCTACTACCCGTTCGGGCTGTAAGCATATTTAGTCTAATGAGTAATGAGGGAGGAAAATTAAGGTAGAATATAGAAGAAATGTTCCCGCATTTACATGTACAGAATGGGAAGCAATTTTGGGAAAACACACCCTTATTACATCCGACTGGGATTCAAATTCCGATCTCACCTCTGCACGCAAACATTATTTTTTTCCAGAAAATATGTCAGTGTCATTTTGTCGTCTTTGACAGTGACTGGGATGCCGAGAGTTCGAATACCGGCTGGGTGCTCTGCAGTTTTTTTTTACTAAATTGGTTTTTCACCCTCCTCATAAAAACACGAATAAATAATTTCTGTATTCCACCTTCCACATCCCTTATTCATTTGTGTAAAATTAATAAGAGCTTGGACGGGTAGTAAGACGCAGTTTGCACATTAAAAAATTCTTAGTATTTGTATTCCCCTCCCCCCCCCCTGCTTTCCAATGAGTATTGTTTATTTGTGTGTACGATGCAAACGGTCACTTTCATTTGGACATGGCTTTTTACCTAATTTAACAATATTTATTTTGGTGGGTGCGTAGTTTAACGCGCTACTCCCGTAGTAGACTAGACTGCTGATGACGTGGAGATTGAGGCTCTAATCTCGGTCGGGTGTACTGGGGCTGGTTTTCCAAATTGATTTTCCACTCTCCCTCCACGCAAACGTGGGTACTCTTCCTCTAAAATATAACCTTCCTAATCTCTAAAACTAATAGCGTAATTCAGTACAGCCGATAACCCGAACGCGTAGTGGGACCTGGTGCTAATGTGTATGTGTATATATATATATTTATTTAGAGGACCCTTTATATATATATATATAGGGTCCTCTAAATTTCACAACTGACCAAATAAACCTCTGGTGGATAAGTGTAGTTTTTGCTCTGCAATCCTTCTTCCCGGTGTGACACCGTTGTGACCAAATATTTTGGGGACATATGGACAGGAAATTTGTCAATGTCTCGACAACTCTTGCCCTCCTTGACTGGTAGTTGACCGTTGAAGGGAAGGCGGGACCTGCTAATGAGTCCACAAGTCTGGTTCCCATCTAGAGAAGGGCTAGGGGTAGCGAGTGTCTGGGGCTGCTAAACCACTCCGCAGATAACAAAACATCTGTCAAAGAAGTACTGAGAGGGGAGATCATTACTACCTCATTTATAGCCTATCATATTTCCCACTTGTTTGGAAATAGGTGTGTGTGTGTGTGTCCTTCTTTGGGGATCGTTGACCACTCTCTACAATAGACTAGCGTAAACTGTTATAGACTTTCAACATTAAAAAAAACTTGTTTCATTCTGGGTCAAATTGTATTGAACCATTTCAAACCACCTTTTTGCCTTGTCTCCCCTTTACAGCGACTCTTTTAAAATCAAGCGGGTTGAGAGGGGTGGGATTGTCTGTGCCCAAAAGAATACCACTTGACTTCCATTGGACAAGTGATAACTGATAAGTAAGCACACACTTGGTACAATTAAAGCTAATCCCTCTAAAATATTTTTAACATACGTTGATGGCTCTTAGCTTGCAACTAGATAATTTCCACTCTAGATTTACGGGATTAAGGGGAGTATACTTTAGACAATGAAAGAAAGGTAGGCTTGTTTGTCAGGGTCGTATATATTTTTAGGACTGATAGGAGTAGGGAGGGAGGGGGGGTAGGTAGACCCTCTTGAAGCAATTTAAATATACTGTATTTTTAAAACATAATTGTGACTTTGGACTATTTAATTTTTTATCATCACTCTTTACCACCTGTTCAGGCTATAAGCAAAATTCCGGGGTTCAATCCTCGGTCCCGGCACAGATTTATCTGATAGCCAAACCCTTCCTTCACCTTTGACAAGACGTGTATTAATCACAACTTGTGAATGTGTGGAATACCAGGCCTCCACCGCGGTTCGGATTCCACGTTAAACTGTAGGTCCTCCATTTTATCTCCCAATCTCCCTACCATTACACTTTAGCGTAAGTGCGTATAACCTGAACGGGTAGTAAGACGCGGTGCTAATAATAATATAATCATAATATAATTACTCTAATGGAGTAAGGGCGAGGAAGGAAGCATTTAATGGGTAATATACCCACATTTGCTTGAAAGAAGAGTGAGAAACTATTTAGGTGAAACCACACTAATTAAATCTGACCAGGATTCGAACACCGATTTCCCTGTCTTCAAAAGGCCAGTCAAACACAATAGTGATTCCTAAGACCAGGGATGGTGAAACTTCTCCGACTAGTGTGCCACCGAGGACTAGCTGATTTTTGAAATATTCTAGTTATGCTACCTCTTATTACGTTTATTAATGGCTATTTAAAAATAAAAATTTGTTTAATATTATTAAATGTAGTTAATAACAAATCAAATTGTAAGTTTTTAATAATTACCTAAATTTTAAAGGACAATTTATTATATTGTCAAAGTGAATGTCTTGGACAATAGTAATTAAAATAAAATGGTCGAAAGTGGCTACATGGTCTAAGGCGTCACTCACGTGTTAGACAAGACTGCTCGGGACAAGGATATTGGGGTTCGAATCCCGGTCGGTGGTACTGAGGGTGGTTTTTCCAAAATGGTTTTCCACTCGACCTCCACGCTAATACAGGTAAACTTCCTTTATATTCAACCTTCCTCACCTAATGCATATGCGTACATCCTGAAGAGAAAGTAAAAAGGGGCTGCTAAAAAAATCCTCAGTGATTAAAATACAATATTCATTGATATTTTAGAATCAAACATTTACATATGGCCTTATAATTCCCATATTAGTTTGAATCATGTTGTATTTAACAACACACAGGATGCACTTAAGGCAAACCAAGACGATTTCTAAACTTTGAATTAACAAAATACATTGTGACATGATTACATTGAATGACATGGCTGTTTAAATGTTTAAATAACTATACCACATTGGGAAAAGTTTGATTTAATTATATTTTTATGTTGGCATGCCATAGTTTCGCTATCCTTGTCTTAGACCATTCGGTCACTTAAACGGGTAATTGTGACTAGATATATGCTTTGCATTAGGCTAATACTACAATAGCTACCAGCTATGGCTGGTAAATTAATTGTTGGTGAAATTAGGGCTCTTCTTTCACAATGATTAATATACTGTCAGTAGACTAGGTGTTTTGTCTTTTCAATAATTAAGTTAGTTTGTAAGTCCACTAAAGGTGTGAAGTTCTATAGTAGGTTTTGTCACTGTCAGGCGCTGCTTACCATCGCGTGGCAATCTCACTGTACCTAGGACGAAGACATAAATGCATTATTGATAATACCTTAGTGGTGGGAGGAAAAAATGGGGGGGGGGGGTGTTTGACCTTCCAAAACAACTCACTTTGATAAGACTTTAATGCTTTCAGGCCCAGCTTTAAAAAAATGTTCCGCCTTGTGCAAATATTGACTGAATGCCCCTCCCTCCTTTTCTTCACCATCTTACACTCTCTAATCCCCCCTTTCCTCCTTTCACTAACATTTTTAAACTATACAAAATAGTTAACAATTTCTCTACATTTCGTTTCTGATTGTTGCCATCTGCCATTTTGTTCGGTCGGTGACCTGGCGGTCTAGGGGTAAGGTGTCAGACTCCTGTGCTGGCGGCCGGGGTTCAATCCTCGGTCCCGGCACAGATTTATCTGATTACCAAACCCTTCCTTCACCTCTGACAAGACATATTGGGAATGTGGGGAAAGCCAGGTCTCCACCGTGGTTCGGATTCCACGTTAAACTGTAGGTCCTCCATTTCATCTCACAATCACCCTACCATTACACATTAGCGTAAGTGCGTATAACCCGAACGGGTAGTAAGACGCGGTGCTAATAATAATAATAATAATAATAATAATAATAATAATAACATTTTGTACACTCACATTAAAAATATATAATATAGTGTAAAAATCTTTCATACAAAACCTACCTGATGCTGCATTGAACTGTGAGGACTGCAACAGTTAAAATGTCAATGTCGGGTTAAACTAAGTACAGTGAGTGATACAGGGTGTGACGAGAGGTCATTAAACTGACAGAAAACGGGCAAGACAGGAGAGAGTAATGGGGGGGGGGGAATATTTCTGGGGACACCTCACCAACAAAAGATCTGGGAGAGGCTGCCATTAGTCGATGGTTACTTCGGAATGTCAGTCAGAATGCCAGAAAATGGTTAAAGCTCCCTTTTTATATCCTCCGGTTCAACTTGTTTAGCTTATAGCTCGTTTTCTTTCGATCTTTTGCTCTTTGATTATGGTTGTACTTTTATCATGCTGGTACTAAAATATCAACTAAGAAGAATGTGACACCTGGCCAGATAATTCTGCCATTTGAGTAAGTATTATTTTTCATAAAAAAATGTATAGTTTCATCGCCATGTTATGGCATCCACCTGACAATACAAAACTTACTATAGAGCTACACACTTTGAGCTAACGTGGACTTTCTCAGCAAACTGATTATATCAGTACCTACACGACTTATAAACTTACTTATCGCTCAAATATACAGACTACCCAGTTTAGTAGTCGTATATTAATCACTGTGAAAGGAGACTCCTAATTTCACCAATGATTACTTTTTATGCAATGCTCAGGATTGAGCCCGTGACCTTTAGTTCAGTAGGCGGACGTGTAACCAACTAAGCTAAGGAATCGGACATCACTTGACTTATTACAAACTAACTTAATTCTAAAACATACGCAACACCTGAAGTCCTCACCTTACCCCCAATGTCAATGTATCACCGTAAAAGGGGCTAACACAGATTTCACCAATGATGCATTTTAAGCCATGTCAGGAATTGAACCCAGGACCAGATTCAGGATTTTTAAACTAATTAGATAAAGCCCCCCTCCCCTTCCCTTCATGTCATATGGTTGAAAGGCGTTCTCAGTTTTAAGGCGCGTAGGAAGGGAAGAAATAAGGGAAGAAGGGTTGTAATCCAAGAGGAATAAAGCAGAGCACCTGTGTGAAACCTGCCAATGTCCTGACCCTCCCTTCATACCAGGGGCAGTAATCTGCTCGTAATCTAGGGGACTGGCTTTCCATTTTAGTTCACGACAAGAAGACTGGGTAGCTGTTTTCTACAGTCCCTGCAGTTTCTAAAGAGACTCACAGCACAGCTGAAAGTAAACCTTCACGAACTTTTTGCGAGATGTACGAACAATACCCGTCCAGCCAATAAACGTTTAACGGCATTGATGGAGCTTGGTGTTTTGGATATAAAATTATTTTAAAAAAACCCTCATTAGCGTAAGCTACGTATTGAAAGCGCACGGGCCGAATTTGTGTACCTTCTTTGGAGGATATCAGAAGCGAACAAGGTAGATGTGTCCAAAGCGCAACATTATCTGTTGTCTCTGAGCCCCATTGGAAACACCCAACCTAACCCAACCTAACCCAATTATTGCAAAGAGTGAGGAGGGTTGTTCTCAATACATATTTGCCGTGTTGCCACGTTATGCAGTGGTTTTTCCTTGTGAGCTTTCTATCCATATCTTCGTGCGCTTTTAATACGAGCTTTATTCCTCTTGTGCGAAATCGATGCTCTCCAATTTGCGTGAAGAGAGAGGGAGAGCGTAAGACATAACAATCCATGAAAACCACACTCAGTAGCCTACGCCTGGCCGGGATTCAAATCCCGAAATCCCCCGTCACCGGAAAACAAGTATACTGAGATAGGGGTGCCCTAGACCGTGTGACCACCGCACTGGAGGCAGGGGGGGGGGGATTACACGTGCTAATACGAATACACTTTGAAACAAGTGGCGCTTAACCTTGATCTAATCAACGAGCCGACAAAAATATTCGTTCTGTATGAGGGTCAGACCAAGATCAGGGATTTGGGTATATTCTCAAACTATTTAATAACAAGCCTAATTTTGGTCGAAATTAGAGAGGATTATTATAATCACAACTAAGAACGTATTTGCAGACCGACAGCAACGATCCCTCGGACAACGAGTTGGGAAACGTTGTTCTAAACTATAGTAGGATTCTGGTAGGAAGGCATTTTTAGAAACGTTGATAACATTTTATTCTACACCAAGCAGGTCCAGCCTTTCCCCGTTATAATAGCCAATGCCCAAATACAATTAACATTAACATTTACATTTAGTGATCATATACGTCTGATCTAAGAGCCTAATTTATTGTCTAGTTTTGTAATTCGAGCTATTTCAAGTTTAGCTTGTGTACTCGGGGGCCGCAAGGGGTCCGCGGGCCGAGGGTATAGAAGTGCCTGATTTAGACTCTGTTATTAGTATTATTTCATAGGTATTGATATCATCTATTAAAATTTACAGCTACACATCACATGACTTGACGTATAAATATATAAAAATTGTTTCAGTAACTTTTATTCGTCAAAAAATTCCTATCTAAATTAGACCGTACCCTAACTGTCCTTACCCATCAGTTACTAAACTGGACAATAAACCTATTATGAAATTAGGGGTTTTGTCCGTTATTTTATTGAAAGTTTGAATGCAATCTTTAGAATCGGGTGTGACATCTACATATTTGACTTACCAAATCCTTAAGTTGTATATATGACAAGGATTCGGTTTGACTCTCCCTTTGTTTTTGTGCTTGAGTATTTCTAGAAAATACTCGTCTTCTAAGGCTACACAGAAGAAGGAGCAAGGCATTGTGAGGTGGGGTGAAGATTTATCCGTACCCCCTTTCCCCACCCTAAGTTGAACCCATCTCAAGTTCCCAACCCGCGGGTTGGTGAAGAGGGTTCTTGGTCGCCCTAGCTCGCTGTGAACCACCCCCAACCAACCCGCTCCCCCTGCCCCTTCCTGTATATAGCTAGCGTGCTTCATCAAAACCTCTCCCCACCCCCACACACCCTTAGGGCCTGTGTGCCACCCTTCCTCCCGACTATCTACCTCCCCTCCCCGTTTCCTGCAGCGTTCCTTTGGATTGACGTGCAGGAAGGACGTTCGTGAATTTGTCCACCCCCGTCACCCCCTCTCATCACATTTATAAATGCTATGTTTTTATTGATGCAGCCTGTCATAGATTTGTTTTGTTTGTTACCTCTTGGTAGGTTCGAAAATAATATGTTTATTGGGGAAGGGAGGGGGTGGGGGCGTTCAGACTGTCATCCAACTCTTTTTTCTTTAATTGATGTTTTGTTCTTTACTTTACTTCGTCTTACTACCAGCTTGGGCTATCTGAATATTTACACTAATGAGGTAGGGATGAGAAAAGGTAAAAATTTAGAGGAAAATCGTCGTGGAGGGTGACACCTCAGTACACCCAGAGAGGAATCGAATTTCGACCAACTTCTCAAACTACAAACCAAATTAGACAAGAATGATGCCTTTGTCCAAGGGTGTATGTCTAATATTAAAAGTACTCTCTTAATCTACGCTAGTTTGTAAGTCATGATTTGATATAATCCGTGCGTATAGAAATTGCACGATAATTCCGCGATAAAAAGATATAAATGTTTTTCGGACAGAACGATGACGCTCTAACACGTGACTTTGATAGAGTTGGTTTTTATTTCGGTTTATTAGCGAGACTTTAAAACAGTCTGTTCTCTCATATAATAAGAAGCTAGACTTAACCAGCCAAACACACAATTCACGAGTCTTGTTTGAAGGTGCCCGTGCGCTTAGTCTAATATCAGGCTAAAGCTTGATTCAAACGCTCGCCGAAAAATATAGAGCAGAATCTGCGCAGTAATTCACACACTTTAAGTTGACCCACGATGTATTGCAACGCTTTAAAACAGCTGATCATCAACATATTTTATTTTCTAGTTGATAAACATATTATATTTTATATCATTGTCCCGATGGTTGTTTACAAATGAACACCTTAACCTTCGTGTCCACGTATGATTGTTAGAATCTGCTCTCGTGCGTGCATAGTGAGCACTGTGACAAGGACGTACTTTTGGTTCAAACAAGCTGTGTTCAGTTTGGGCTACGAGTTTCCGAACATCCTGTATGTATATTTATATATTAGCTCCGCGTCATGCTCGGGTTATACGCATACATAATAATCACACTAGTGTATTAAGGATGAAGAAGATTGTATCTGAAGGAATAGTAACCACATTTGCGCGGAGGGAATATGTGAGAATAGCTTAAGAAAAACCACCCTCTGTACACCCGACTGGGATTCGAACCCCAATCAGCTGCTCTAGATTTTTTAATATAACTTTCTTTATCCTACTCCATTATTGTATGAGTAGTGATAGCTACAATTGTTTAGTACTAACACAAGACATTGAGAAATTAAAGTGCCAATTTTCCTCACTAGATGGCACAGAATAATTTACTCGTAAATAGGGATGTATTGAAGGATTCAGACAGCATCGCATATTTATTGATTGTACCATTTGAATATTACTCGCAGACAAATAGTGTTTATAATTCGATATAAGGACTAGCTATCCTTTTCAATAAGTAGTTGTTCTTTTTAATGGATTATGAAAGCTTTAAGCAATTGACTGTGAGACGGGCCTCTTAATCCCCACTAATTCATTTTCTCTCTGAGTTGATCACCATGGGAAAGTATCTACTTTAAACTCGCATTGAAGGTCGGATAGTATAAGGCGCAAATCTCTCACTGCCTATGTTGAGGAGATAGTGGTTTGAATCTTGGTCAGGTGTACTGAGG
>CABFVX010002616.1:65539-96699 GCA_902151425.1 Timema shepardi | reverse complement strand
GGGGGGGGGGGGGCAGGTGTCAGTTACAGAGAATATCAGAGGACGGCTGAGTGTGTAATGAGTTTTTCATCCATCCTCTTCCTCTAAAACCAGATTAACACACGAAAACTATATTTTCAGGCGCATGTGTAGAGCCTAAAGTTTGGGCATGGCTGGTGTTTGTGGAGAACATGTAATTGATCCGCGCAGAAACTCTTTCTGGTTGTTTTTTTCGCACCATGTTTTACTACACGTCCTGTCCATACGCAATGTACTCAAGCGAATATGGAAGAAGTGAAGAAGGTTTAAGATGAAATGGGTTTCATTTGCGTGAAGGGAGAGTGGGAAACCATTTAAAAAATCTCCTTCAGTAGACCTGGCCCACAGACAAATAATATACCTAGACACTCAACCTACCCCGGACAATATATTTAGAGGCAGGGGCTCTGATTCATGGAAAATTTTCGTTAAGAGTTCTCACATAAGATTGACGAAGAAGAGATTTTGCTGGATTCTGCCAACAATAGTAAACAAATAAAAAATTTGCTTTGATAATGGCCAGAAAACAAGTGGCTGTCCAAATTGATTTCTATTTCATCGTAAATTGATGACACTCTCGTCAAGTGAACGTTTACAATAAAACAATATATGGAAATAGCTGTTATTAGATTGGTAGAAAAACACAATACCTGGCATGGATAAAAATATCACAAATAAAAAAGTTAACAACAGTTAAATACCGTGCTTTAAAATAAAACCACAAGTAACGAGTTTATTATTTTAAAACGATAACTAATGACGAAATATATATTTTAAAACAAAGACAGACACAAGTAATCAATAATGTATAGAAACGCATTAATTAATAATGATTCATGTTCAAAAAAATGGGTAGGGGCCTAGTAAATATTTCAAAGTTTATCTTTTTAAAAAAGTAGCTAGTAATGCTAGATATTTTTAAGTAAAAACCCAAGAAGAGTTTACAAGTTCCCCAATACGAATATGTGAAGGTAGGAAACCGTCCAACCAAGACTCGAACCTAGACCAAGTTATTAGGCCATGACAGGAATTGAACCTGTGACCATTAGCCGCCATTTTTGTGGCTAAATAATTATTACTAAGTGGACACGGTCGGGATTTGAATAATATCTTCTTGTATCAGATTTAGAGCCAGTAAAACATTACCGGTGCCAATACTTTCATTATTATGAAAAGTTCTAACTGTATTGGAGCAGTGTGTACAGGCAGAAACAATTTAAAGTGAGTGGTCTACAGATAATGACGTAGTAGGCGCCAAATTGTCGCCTCTTAGTAAATAAAATCAGATCTGTTTTATTTTCATGTTTTGTTTTTCCCCGTTGTATAGACTTGAATTTTAAACCAAATAAAATCTTGAAAAAAGACCTTTCCCATATTCAACAAATTTGATCAAATATTCGATTTGTCAAATTTAAAAAAATAAAACTATAGAATTTGAATAGAACGAACAAATAAAAGATTTAAAATGGTATTAAATAGTTGGATAGAATTGGATTAGATAAAGAATAGTCGGATTTAAAATAACTAATCAATACTTTTGCAATAGAGTAGACTTAGCTTATCTGTCACATGATAACAGCTGCACAAAACATAGGCCACAGATTGATTAATTCAAAGTATGTTTGATAACATAGCAACATTAATGATTAGCAAGTAGCAACATTATTGCAAACCGCTATGTCAGTTTGTCGAGACCAAGTCAACACTTTAGAAAAAATTCTAACTGAATCTTTCGTAATCAAGTGCTTCGTTTGTTCTCGGTATCTATAGTCTGATTTAGGTTGGAAGAACAGTTTAGAAAATTCCGCTTCAGTGGCCGCGTGGTCTAAGGCTCTACTCTCACAATAGACTAGACTATCAATGTCGGGGAGATTGTGGTTCGATTCCGCTAGGATATCCTGAAGGTGGTTTTTCCTAAATAGTTTCCCACTTTTTCTCTCTCTTTCTATTCACGCAAATGCGGGTATACTAACCTTCCTCATACCAAAATAATTAGTGTAATTAGTACATAAGCGTATAACCCGAATGGGTAGTAACACGCGGCATTAAAAAAAGTTAAGAAAGTTGAAACATATGTTTACAGTCATTTAGGCCTAATGATAGCATTTTACTACTATATTATTATTTGTGTTATTTTATAGATAGTAATATCTATCAAAAGTGACAGCTGCAGATAACATGACGTGATGTATAAATACATATTAAAATGGTTTTAGTAAATTTAGTAACTACCAGATATTATTCTTTCTACCAAAATCAGGGTATATAATTAATTATATGGGTACCTATTTACGGAACGTTCTACCAATAAGCACACGGTTGAGAAATAATTAACATTATTACGTTCCCAATCCCTTCTGTGAGCCAAAACGTTTATAAACACCCGCACATTAAAGTAAACAATTAAGGCATTCCAAGTCATCTTTGATTATTTACATTCCACATCTGTCAAAGTAAGAAAAAACAGAAAAGAATTTAAACATACCAAGAGATCAGTTCAATTCAAAGAGATCTGTATTGATTCTCCCATACGATCACATTTAATAACACAGTAAAACACACACAAGCTTATGAGAACTGGCACTATCACAATAATGCATTCCAGACTATTTTTAAAGCCATACACGTGCTCTCTGGCTGCCAATGAGTAGTGTCAGTGGCGCACTGACTGAGACAGAGACAGTTGAAATGGCGGGAGAGGGGCGGCTGCGTATCCCCGGGCAACCGAGCGCGTCCCACGACCAGCTCGATCTCAGCTTGTTGGGGATAGAGGATCTAGGAACTCCATCTGCGAGTGTTTATGATCACGACATTTTTGTTGGTTTCTTAAATTCCTTCAGAAGCATGATCTCATTTTAATGGCACCTTGTGCAGAGCTACGATGGAACCTTTGGTACATTTGGTATTTTGAAGAGGGGAAAAAATAATATCTTATGGTACCCACAAAATAGCACAGTGGAGTAGCTCGAATACATTTTTTTTTGTGGGTACATGCAAGTGGAACAAAAGATTATTACAAAACAAAGTACGTATTTAAAAAAACTCGACAAAACAATGGCAACAATTCATTATGAATCAATCATTTTTGTTATAAATCAAGTTTGCATGAATCTTCTTTTCAAAAACTAGGCTAATCACACTGTATCAAGGGCACACCCAGAAACTTATTTGTTGGAAGAGGAGCGAGATCGATATGCAATGCACCATGTATATGTACTTTTATCCGATTGTTAATAAGTTTAGGCCTAGGGTCAAATCCCGCAATGTTCATGATAAATATTCAACAACTGTTTAGATTACAGTGTGTAGAAAATTAAACTAAATGTAGGCCTATCTAATGAAGCAATATTTTCGGTCGGGTGCACCGAGGGTGGTTTTTCTAAAATAGCTTACCACTCTCCTCCCACGCAAATACGGATACACTTTATATAACCTTTAGAATCCCTAAGACTATTAGCGTAATTAGTACATAAGCTTATAACCCGAACGGGTATTAAGACGCGATGCTTACACTAAATTATATCTCTACTAGCGGACCCGACAGACGTTGTCCTGCCCGAACGTTGGCTTTTCGTTTGGGTGGCATAATTGATTTCGACAATAAAACAAATACTATGTGATCATCACAATTACAAATTCACAATGAACTCCAATAGTGAGTTACACAAATATTACAAATTCAGGGTTTGTCAAGACAACATACAAAATGTCAAATTACTTTTTAATTGTCTCTATTTTCATAGTGCAAAATATATACTGTTTTGGGCCTAGAACCTTTTGCGGGCTTACGGAGAACAATTTACCTATATACATACCATCGAAATAGTAAAGTCCGTTCACCGTAGGAATTGTTTTCTGAAAGGCCCTTTTCCCCACCAGAAATTTATTATATAGTAGGATATTGGTAAGAAAAAAGACCTTTCAGAGAGTAATTCCTACCATGAATGGAGTATATGTACTTGTTGAATACTATTTCGATGGTACGTACACTCAGCTTCTGATATGCTAAAAATCTTTTTAAAAAAATACCCCAAAAAATAAAAAATAAATTCCTAGAACCTGATTGCAGCGCCACCTACTGAGTTCAATTGTGAATCAAAACCATCCACGGACCCACTCAAACCCACACAAAAAATATCATCAAAATCGGTCCAGCCGTTTAGGAGGAATTCAGTGACATACACACGTACAGAAGAATTATATATATTAAGATTTAAAGAAAAATATAGCTAAAGAACCCAAAACAAGACGTATTAATTCATTGGGGAACATCATTAAATTACGTAAGGGTTTTAGGAATAGGGGGTTCATTATTTTCTCTCGTTTTCTTACGAGGGGTGTCGGGGNNGGGGGGGGGGGGTAAGTAATAATTAATCTTACGTAAGATTTTTATTTTATCGATTTATGGCAAGACATTTTTTTAATAAGAAAATAAATATATTAATTATAAAATTTCACATATATTTAATTTACTTACTGTTAAAAGTATTCTAAAATCTCGTATCAATCGCTTTATTAGCAATCCTTATGTATAAATCTGATTACCATTAAAATAATCTAACTTACCAAATCGTAAATAATTACGAAAGATAGGGGGTGGGAGGAGGCGGGGGGATGACGCAAAATCTTGCGAGCTCTTACATGTGGGTAGGAGGGTTGAGAATCATGTAAAAAATCCTTACCTAATTTAAAGACAACCCCTTGGAGCATATTAAGTAGGTTTTTAAGTTGTTAGATTGGATTTCTATAATGCTGACACGACTATAGTAAATCATGGCTACGCGCGCATCTGTTCCTTAATTCATGAGAGCGAGATGGGAGTGTCAGACAGGATATAGTTAATTTGTTTTGTGTTGTGAGTCCTACCTATTCTCAAGCAACTGCGTCACTTTAAATCTTGACGCAGGTGTTCTCGAAATCAATATTAAACGTATGCGAATTATGAGAACATTGGGGAGTGGAGTGGAGATTTTCATAGAAATCTCTTTGTTTACAAATTCCATATAAATAAAATAATACATTCAAGAGGGCTCCAATAATTTAGTAAATTACACTCAGTGGCGTAGCTATTGGGGGAGGGGGGAGGGAGGGATTTGGGGGTTCCTATCTCCAGACACTTGAAATAATGTTCTGAATGCGTGCAGCCATGCCAAACTGTTTTGATTTACAGTAATAATTGTCTTCGTGTCTGACCAAAAAAATCTCTACAGTAGCCCCATGACTTCTTTGGTGCTGACTGACAGTTCACAGCTGACTTCTGACAGTAAACATTTAGTTATATACCTAAATTTTGACTGTCAGAAGTGACAGCTGTTAAACACATGTTTTTGCAGATCATATGGTTCGGCGTAGGGATACATAATTTGGTCTGGTAACTTTTCAAAGCCGTCAGCTGTCAGCTGTGAGCTGTCACTCAGCACCAAAGAAGCCATGGGGCTACTGTACATACCTATGATAATGAACCGTCTTTAGTAGCACGTGTCGTACTGACTAATAGAACTGTTAACACCTAGACTGGTTCGTCTTGTAGGGTTTGTCAACCGTGTCATATTTTCCCAAAGTGCACGTAGGTAGCGAACACGAAAAAAAAGAATTTTGATAACGATCATTTTTGAATATTTAATATGATGGATCGCAATCAAATTATAACTTTACTCTCCTAAATGTAACATTTTTACAAAAATTCAATTTCAAATAAATGCTATTTTTCACATGAAATACCTCTCAAAATCACCTCTGGCTACAGTATTTTCTACAAGTTTATGTTTCTGATAGTCCATGACATTCCATCGAATAATTGCTATAGTTGATTCAGCTTAATGTGATATCTAGAGAGTTACTATACTGCTGAAATAGCCAACAGATTAAACTATCTTTAGTTGTTTTTATTATTTTAGTTTACCAACATTTTTAATCGATTGACCTGCCGGATAAAATTGATCTGCGTGCTGCCATTTGGAGACATCTCACTATATTATGTAGGGTGCTCCAAAAGTTATCCAAACTTTTTGGAATATGAAGGTTACCGTACCTTTGACAAGGAGTTCAAGATTTAAAGCTTGGCGTGGTACACTAGAGAAGGATTTTACACATGGGATTTCCATCCTCTCCATGATAACAAGGGTGCACTATCTCGAAAGATTTCTTATCCCCACTCCTCTGAATAACTAGTCGGTGATAAACGTAACAATAATAAAGATTATATGTTTATAAACGGTACTATTAAATCAGTCTACTTAGTTTAATAAATGTGGCTACATATATTTGTACTAAATTTTTAGATATTTCATAGTGAAATGTTTTCCTATTTTCCTTTAATACACGTTTCTATTAGTAGGCTATATTAAGTATTCAATCTTATCAATTAATTAGTAATAAAATATTTAAATTATTATGATTTATCTCTATTCATTACTTTGGCAGTAAAAGTTATTATAACGAGAGATTAAAATATCCATGATTCCTTGTACGTGGGATTTAAATACTCCGCCAGAACAACTTTAGTTTAGGCCAAGGCCACAAGCCGCGCCACTAACACGGGTCCAGAAGCTTACAATTCACTGTATTTCCTAATTCCTAGCGGCGAGCGATCAATGGCAACAAAGTTAAGTGTAAACTTCTCTGTAATAAATGGAACAACCAATGATGGGTTTACACAATTATGGGACTCAAAGTTCAAGCGAAGGCACACAACACCATGGGACGCTGCCCTTCCTATGTCAAGTAAGTGTCAAATCTACTGACTTGTTAGATTTGTATGGTACCAGGTTTGAGCCTGCGTTGTTCTATCAGATTGAACTAGTTGTTTTTTAAACTCAAATAAGTCTTCCCTCACAACAAGAAAGGTATGTAATGTCTCACATGTTCTCAAATTTAACTTATTTCACGTTAATAGGTGTACAACTTGGTTTTCTCAGTCTTTTAGTTGAAATGTGTGTGTAAGGGCCCCCTAGTCTGCTATCGGTGCTTGTGGTGGCGGTAGCGGCAGTGGTCTGCTACGCCAACTCTGTAGATGGCCACTTTGTGTTTGACGACTCTGAGGCTGTTGTGAACAACGAGGATCTGCGGCCTAACATGCCCCTCTGGAACTTGCTTCACAATGACTTTTGGGGTACACGGCTCACTCACAACCACAGCCACAAGTCTTACAGGCCGCTCACTGTGCTCTCCTTCAGGTATGGTCGGTTGCCTGCAGAACTCTTGCTTGATACTAGTGTGAATATTACAGAAAAACTACTCATATTTACCAAAAACATAGGCATAGTTATCCTAAAGAAGGAGAGACTAAAATAGTACCTATATAAATTATTCTTATGCCCTACATATTTTAGCTTTAGCCGATGGTTTAGATTTTATAAAATAGATTTATCAGCTTTTTTTGTGCATTTTATATGAAAGAGCTTACAATGGCACTCACAAGAGCTAAGCCTATGTCAATTCTCTTTCCATTTTTCTAACTATTGAAACTAAATTATTTAAATTAATTTGGCGCACAGTATGCCTACACAAAACAATGTCTTCAAAGTCAAAACTAAAAGTAACTAACACATTTTTTTAGAAAGGAATTGCTCATCTCCAAATGGCAAAACCGCTTATAATTCCTTAACTTATTTGTTATTACAAATTTTAGCATTTAAAACATAGATACATTACTCACCTGTAACATTCAATATTTTTTTGTAGTTCCTACCTCTTACTGTGGACCTTTGTATGTAAAACAAGTGTGATTTATATTGAATTTGAATATATTACTCAGTTAAATATTTGACCTTGGTTAGCACCCAATCCTTTTCACACCTGTCACAACCACTTGACAACTTCTTCTTGAGGTTAATGTTACCCCTAAAGTAGAGGAAAAGGGGCAGAAATCTAAAGGTATGATAGTGAGGACAACTAGAAAGAAATTTGCTAAAAAGTGAGGTTAGTCTCATTAGGGGAAGTGAAAGAGAAAAATAATATTCTTTTACTTGTAGAAGAACTTCTTTGAGTTGCATCGTTTTGGAAGTTTTTTTAAATTTTATAGTAGGTCGCATAATATGAAACTTTGCTATTTATTATTAACTTTCCAGTAGAATATTTGGAGAGACTTAATATCATAATCCACCCTTACGCTAAACCTATGATATTTACCGTAACTCAACCTATCACTAGTTTTATTTTTGAGAAGTAAACGGCTTCTTTGTGTCCATAGGTGGAACTATTGGATGAGTGAAGGGTTGAAACCTTGGGGCTTCCATGTGACCAATGTCCTGCTTCATTGCCTGGTATCAGTGCTGTCATTGTTAGTGTATGACCGTCTGTTTGGTGGGCATAGTCCTCGGGCAGCACTTCTCAGCGCCCTTCTCTTTTCTGTGCATCCTGTGCATTCGGAGGCTGTAAGTGGAGTTATTAAACTAAAGCCAAGCGTGTGAGACACCTATATTTTTTTGTAGAATAATTTTTATTTTTATATATTTACTGTACATTCATTTAATCTTCCAAGACACTTGAATATATTTTAATCGCTATGCCAGAACTGCTTGAGGGAATTAGGAGAAACTGCTTGAGTAACTATTCAAATATTTGGCCATGGAGGTGGAGTGGTTTGTTCAATAGTTTCATACTTAGTTTTTTACTATAGAGGGGTTAGAAAGGCAGAATATAAATGGCAAACAGAAACCCTGAGAGCATATAACTAATTATTTACCTAGAGTACATACTTCTATAAGATGTCATGGAGAATATTCTCCAAAACAACTATTTACATTACAAGCTATATACCAACTTAAAGTCGATTATCAAACTGGTACATATTCCCAGAGAAAAGTCATTCTATGAAAGGGTGAACTACTAAGTGTGCTATTATGATCATGAAGGTCGAAATGACTAAAAAACTCAAATCATTCGCAACAATCCATAACACAGCCACTACTTATAATTATCAAATAAATCATTCAGCAACACCTAACACCCAAGTTGTGTCATCAGCAGCTAACAGATCAGTTTGTTAGGGTGACATTCTTAAACAAAATAAATGTTTTTGATTTTATTTCTCCATTCTGCTTAATTAGACACCCCCCTAATCGTAGGGGGAAGGGGAGACTTAGTAGGCCCAATCTTACAATGTCAAGTTATTCTATTCATTAGGACCTAACATAAGGTTAATTGATAACAACCATGACTTTAGATTTTACAATGTTTGATTAACACTAATGTCCATGTAAAAGTTCTTGTAAAATTAACGCGATATCTACCTTTTGGTTAGCAAGTATAACATCCACATTAAGAACGGTAAATACTCCGCCACTTTGTTTTCAAGGCATTTGTTATTATTAAAGTGAGGTTACATTTATTTATATTATGAGATGAGTGATTTATTTTTTGAATATGGTGACTTTGAAAATGAGTTACGCGCTCTAAGAAACCAAAGACATCGAAGACTGAAGAGATACTTGGAACGAAAGAATTTCTTGAAATTTTATAACTAAGAATTTTTTTTACGTTTGAACAAAAATAAAGTTTTAGGAATTCTTGAAATGATTGATCACCAATTAGAATTGTTTATTTTAAATTGTTTGTATTTATATATTAATTCAATTAGCAAAATTTCCTCTTCTTTGCTAAAATTTAAACTCCATGTTTATGATTTTCAACTGACAAATAATAAATATGATAAAAGATAGCAGATAACATTAAACAGGCTTGATAAATTGGACTCTCTTTGATTTGTTTTCATAACAGTTCCATAGATATAATGACTTGATTATATTAGCTTTGATCAAATTAAGCCAATCAAAAGTAAGGTTGAAAAAAACATGTTTTTATAAAAAAACATTAAAACTTTTTTTGTTTTAAACTTGTTTTTTTGTTGTTTAAAACTTTTTTTTTTGCAATAGAAGAAAAGTGTTTTAAACCGTGAATAAAACTTGTTCTAAATGTAAGCTTACATTTTTTTAATTGTGAATAAAACATTATTTACTTAAAAAAATACTGTGTATTCATATAGCTTTAAAAAAAATTGTTGCACTTAGCATAAAATGCCATGAAAAACTGTAAACAATATGGATGTACAGTTTTGTAACAAAAAGCGCTGCTAATATGGAGAAAATGAAAAATGAATTGGGAAAATTTGACAGTGTTGGTTTACAAGATATAATAACATACGGATGTTCTGCGCATTTGCTGAATTTATTTGCACATGACAAAGAAGTTCCTGGGATTAAAGAACATACTAAGCAAATAATTTAATATTTCAAAAATTCACATTTTCCTTCAGTTAAGTATAAACAAGCTGGAGGAAAATCCTTTATTCTTCCTCAGGATGTTTGTTGGAATACACTGGCCGGCTGCATAGTCATTTCTTAAATATTGGCACATTTTGTCAAAAGTTGTGGTGATAATCAAACTGTAATTGATGTAAATATTACATCCAAAACTAATAGTAGGAATATTAAAGAAAATGCTCAAGCTTACTAGGTAAAGTTGAAAAAAGTGACTGTTACTTTAGACAAAGTACAGTGTGATACACGCATCATTAGCAAAGCAGCTGAAATATGGCTGTCTTTGCTAACAGAGTTTGATATTGAAAGAGAAACTGAAGATGAATTTAGACACTTTCAAAAACGATTTGACATGGCAATGACACCTTACCGTTTTTTAGCAAACCTTTTAGATCCACAGTTTAGAGGAATAAAAATGAGTCAAATGTAATTAGACATTGCTATGGAGTATATAGATTCAAATCAACCAATTTCAATAGTAGAAATAATAAAATATCGGGCAAAATGTGCTTGATTCAAAGATTATCTGTTTTTGAAATGTGTCCTAGAAGATTTAAAGCCAATAACATGGTGGCTATCAATAGAAAACAGTGTAAGCCCAAAAATAATGGACCTTGTCAAACAATTGCACAGTGCATTAGCATCATCTGCGGGAAGTGAATGGCTGTTTTCTTCCTTTGTCTTCATACATTCAAAAATTATAAATATAATAGGTATAGAAAAAGCATCTAAACTTGTGGCACTTTTTTGAGCACTAAATAGTAAATAAAAAAATACTCTTTTGATATGATATTAATCAAAGTAGAGTCTCAACAGTTTTATAAAAATAAAATATTTTATTTGATTAAATTTAGTTTATATTTTTAAGACATTTAAAATAATGTAACTGTAGAAAAATGTTAAAAAAATTTATCCATTAGCTTAAGTAAAGTTTTGTTCTTAATTTTGAGTAATATACATAGTTACTAAATAAAAATAAACATAAATTTCTTCCAACTATATGTTATGATTTTGACAACTTATTCTTTAGATGTTATGATAAGGGAATTTGCCATTTTGTACTAAATAAATGTTTGCTTCATTATAGTTTTGTTTAATTGAAGACTTTTAAAAAACCTGTTTAAAATGTTTAAAAAAAGTCTTTACCAGTAGTTTAAAACATGTTTCAAACAACACATTTTAAACATATTGTTTTAAACATTATAACCCTGAATTCAAAAGCTTTGAAACAAATCTAGCGTTCCGAGAAAGTTATCAATAAGAACTAATGGAAGGCACCTGTTTGTAATTTGAGGCACACATAAAAATAGTATTGTAAAGAACAACACCAAGTTTAACCAACGGTTAGACTTTATGAACAGTTAAGTTACAAGGACTTTGACGAGACATTGTAAGATTGGCCTTGAGTGCAACAAGTTTGGCTAGATTTATATTCATGCAAAATATATGCCTAAATAATTAGTAAATATTGCTTATTTTACTGTGCACATTGTTTTATAATTAAATGTAACTTGTTTAATGTCTTACTTAAATTGATAGAATATGGTCCAACCTCTTTGCACTACCTAATAGATAGCCTAATTTTTCTAAAAATATTTATTTACCCGCCTCCGTGGCGTAGTTGGCTAATGCGCTAATCGTGTTGTGCTTGACTGCTGAGGACGGGGAAAGCGAGGTTCGAATCTTGGTCGGGTGAACTGGGGGTGGTTTTCCCTAAATGGTTTTCCACTCTCCCTCCACACAAATGCGGGTTCACTTCCTCAAATTCAACCATCCCAATTTCTAATCCATTAGCGTACTTAGTACTTAAAGCATATAACCTGAACGGGTAGTAAGATGCGGTGCTAAATAATAATAATAATCTAAAAATATTTCAATAAAGGGTTCACTTGAAAAACAATGTTAATCAAACTATATCTTTTGAAACTTGAAATTAACATCATTTAAGTTTTATCCATACTATTACATCAAATTTGATTTTAATTTGGTTCTTACTTTATTTTTGCCATAAATATTATGATAGCCCTACTTATCAATAACAGAATAGGCCTAAAACTATAATATTTACTCTTTATTTCAATTGTATGCATACAATTGTAGTAATTGATGTTAAAAAAAAAGTAAATTCATTAATAACAAACAAGTATGGCTACCCTAAGGCATTCCAAACATGAAAACAAGCTAATTTTTGTCTGTATATACAGCCTACTGGCGCTTAGTTGGCTATAGTCTCTCCTCACATTTTCATTGGCCCATATGTATCAAAGCTCAATGAATATACACACTACACTATATGCATAGCGTATAAGAAGTTAAAGTTGAATCACTCTTAGGCATGTAAACCCAGCCTTACACAATAAATAAAACTTACTATAAAATATTTTTTCAAAGGAAAATAGTGTCGCCAAGTAACTGAATTAAAATATACACACAATAAAGATAAGAGAACAAGGTATGCACTCTTAACAACAAAAAACCTTCACTGATGGTCACATAATCCAAGCTCTCAATCTACTGGATTTCCAATGACTATGCGGTTGGAGTTTGAATCCCAGTCAGAATTTTATTGAGGGTAGGTTTTCTTAAATAGTTTTTCACTTTATTTCCACACAAATACTGCCTTATTTACTCTGGTATCCTACCTTCATTATTACTACTACTACTACTACTACTACTACTACTACTACTACTACTACTAATCATCATCATCACTATGGTGGAACCCCCTCAGCTTGTCGGGTAGGGTGTTTGTAAACAAGCAATCCACACTACTGTTTGACCAGAAAAATTTATATTTCCATCATTCTTCTTCAGCTCTCTTCTTTCTTCTTCACATCTTACTTTATTTGATCCACCCACTTCATTCTGGGTTGTCTAACTGGTCTCCTCTCCCCTACCTCTCTTTTCATCTATACACATGGTGTTTTTGTGTTTTCCACTATTTTCCCATAGGTCGAACCATCTGAGTCTTAATGACCTAAACCTTTACTCCATTGATTCCCTCACTCCTAACTCCCCTTTCACATCCTTGTTCCTTACTCTTTCTCTCCATGTCTTCTGCAGGATGTGTCCAAAAAATTTCATTTCACATGCTTGCAGCTTACTCAGCTCTATCTTATTTACCGAGCAGGTCTCTGAATTATACATAAGACTGAGGACAAGGTATAGCTTATAATATAGTTATACTCATATTGGCTCCCCCTGGCACTTTCTTGTTTCACATCAGCTGTCATGTCAAATCAAAGAATTTTGACCAATTGGTCACTTTGTTGAGTACTTCCTGCTTTTACAGGAGTTATTTGAACTCGTAAATACATTCCAATTTTTTTCCTTCCAGACATATGCAACAGTTGGAGTTTATTTTACTGAATTTCAAGCCAACTGACTTGGTTTTATTCACATTTAGGCCTATCTAATACTTTTTTTGAACTTTGAGAGCCATTTATCCAGTCTTATTTTATTCACATTAATATAATAATTTTTGAACTTTGAGACCCATTTATACAGTCGTTCCTGGACTTCTCGCTCACTGTATTCCCAAATTGCCATGTCATCCACAGATACCAGGGTGTTTAGGTCTCTGTTCTCCTTTCTTTTAATGTATTTTAATACATCTATCCTGATTGGATGCACTGAGGGTCGTTTTTCCAAAATGGTTTTCTACTCTCTCTACGCAAATGTGGGTACAATTCCTCTAAATTAAAACCTTCCTAATCTCAAACACATTAGTGTAATTATTGTACATAAGCATATGACCCAAATGGTTAGTAAGATGCAGTGTTAATAAAAATTGTAGAGAGAAAGAATAGAATGTAAGGTATTAATAAAACCAGTAAACCAGATATACTCTGAAGTTAAGTTTTGTAATGCACAGAAAGGTCAAAATCTCAATTTTTCCATCACATACCTTAAAGCCAGGGAAAGGATTATAAGTTTTGAGCAAAGATACTAGGCACAAGAGTAAAAAAGTACAATAATCCATCTTTCCTTTAATTTCTTCCTTTAATTATTATTGATAATGTAGGTAGGCCTACTTGTTAACTAGATCTGTATTCATCATCCCTCTTACCAGTATTGAATTTTTTGGTGTAGGTGGCGGGCGTGGTGGGCCGAGCAGACCTACTTTGTGCTCTGCTCTACTTTCTCTCATTTCTGGTGTACTGCAGTGCTGTGAGTATCAAAGGATCCTTCCATCAGTCCTCCCTTGTCATCCTCAGCATGGGTCTCGCTGCACTAGCCATGCTGGCTAAGGAACAAGGAATCACTGTCATTGTGAGTCTCACAGCAATAAAATAATTGCAATACAATTTTACCTAAATATAATAAAATTATATTTTATCCTCTTAAAGTGAAAATACTTTAAATTCAGATCATTTTAATTTAAAATACAAATGTAAAATCTTATTGATAAACTCGATGCTGTCTTTTTTATTGCTATCTATTTGGCACTATGATAGGTTCATAAGATGATGGTAAATAACACTCACCATTAAATAAATGTAGGGTAGGTACAGTAAAGGATTAAAAGTGTCTGAATACTAATCAACCACTTTACATTTTTTAAATAATCAAACTACAAGGATGAAAAGAAAAATGTACTTTAATTATGGTAATGTATTTGGATTTTCACACTAGCAAATACATAGTTAATGTTTATTGTTTACAAAGCTTTAAAGAGTGTATGAACTTATATTGATGCTTGCATGGTCTAATTTGTCACTTGTTCTAAACTGGATTGTTGGTGATAAGGAGATTGAAGTTCGAATCTCAGCTGGGAATACTATGAGTGGTTTTTCCAAAATAGTTTCCCTACTCTCCTTTACCAAAAATGTTGCTACATTTTCTCTAAATTCGACCATCCTCATCCAATTAGTGTGAATATGTTGATGGCCTGAACAGGCAGTAAGACACACTTCACACACAAAAAAGTATACTGTATGAGTGTATGTGAATATGTTTGAAATAAATGTAAATATTAAGATAAACAAGGTTATAAAAAAATTTTTAATTACATTGGCTAAAAAATATTTATCTACCAAAAGTGACAAGGAAAACATTTACAACATCTAAGTAACATTGAAGAGTTTAAATACATTCAGAACATACACTAGTGGAATAGATATGTCGATGTTTTTTGTCATTGAATTCACAATGCACCTTGTGAAGGTCCAATTCATGTTCTTAGTCCTAGCGTTGAGGCAACATCTGTCCCACATCAATCTCAGTCGCATCCACGATTACTCAATGTTAACTAAATGTTTAAATGCATTGTCAAACTTCACATCTCTAGCTTAGAGCTAACTGAATTTCATTCAAGACAGTCTATATTATTGAAAAGGTGTGATGGCTAAATGATAATTATCACTCAAGGAAATTAGTAAAATAAATGCAAAAATAAACTAAAGAGTACCGATATAAATTGAAGGAAGATAACCCTTGGGAAAAAGAACAAATTATGGGTAGAATAATCATCATCAACAACTGTTTACAGCCTTTGGCTGAGTCAGTTTATTAAAATCCCTCCATCTTTCTCATTGCTTCCAAACCAACATACAAATGTACTTTTATTGTAAAAGTAGTATCACACAAAATGAAAAATAGATAACTTGGTCACCATTGTGCATTGAATTCTACCCACATCTTTTACTCTTTCATCAGAGGGGCTTTCTTCTTTCATTTTCAGATTAATTAGTTTATTTTTCACAAGCAATTTCCATGTATTATCATTCCAGGCATTGTATTATTTGGCTTTATAGTATTTAGTGACAATATTTCTGTACACCAATAGATATGTTCAACAAATAATTAGGTGACCTGGTGGTCTGGGGGTAAAGAGTCAGACTTCTGTGCTGGGGGTTCGGGGTTCAATCATTGGTCCCGGCACGGATTTATCTGATTGCCAAACCCTTCCTTCACCTCTGACAAGATGTGTATTAACCACAACTTGTGAATGTGTGGAATGCCAGGCCAGCCTTGGTTCGGATTCCACGTTAAACTGTAGGTCCTCCATTTCATTTCGCAATCACCCTACCATTACACATTAGCATAAGTGCATACAACCCGAATGCGTAGTAAGACGCAGTGGTATTATTATTAATAATAAATAAATAATTATTAAAGTTGTTCAATGACCTAACTGTTTGTTTGTTAGGGCCTGTGTAGTGCCTATGATATCATCATTGCTTCAAGAATACACCCGTCAAGTATATCTTCATTCCTTTACAAAAATACTTGTATACCATTCTTCAAAAAGAGAAGAAAATCTGTCAACGGTTCTTGGGACAATGGTAACGTTAACAGTCGTGTCTCGTGCAGTGACGAAGAAGAAGGAGAGGTTGAGCTCACAACATTACGCCCCTTGTGGTTCCGCCATTTTGCTATGTTGATGACTGGCATTGTTGTTCTTCTCCTACGGTGGAGAGTCATGGGTTCGATTCCTCCAACGTTTCAAATTGTCGACAATCCTGCCTCATTCTCAGACAGTTTTATTATCAGGGTAAGTACTTAATTTTTTTTTCCAAGTAACTATACTTCCTCGCCAACAAAGTCCAAGCAGTTTAAGGGTTTGGACTTTTATTGCACTTAATTATGGTTGACTTTTGATGCGGAGGTTGAAGTTTGAATATCTACTAGCTGTACTGACAGGCTATTCATTATATTATTTTTCCTTGTGGTTTTCCTATCCTCTCTCCAAGCAAGCATGGATACATCCTCAAATGTTAATCTGCTAAAAACCCTTATGTTGAATATACTAATTAAAAGTATATGCTTCCACATCTTCAGTGATACAACATAATCTAATGAATGCAATATAATTTTCTAGACTTAAGTTCATTTCAAGAAATTCCTGCTGTAAATAATTTTTCCATAGAGTATGATTTTCATTAGAAGGCCATTATATGAAAACTGAAAACTCATGTTGCCACAATGGTGAGGAAAAATATTACAATTGAAGGGCCTATTTATATTCTTAGTCTGTTTAGTTTTAAAAAATTTTATTTTTTTATTTATTTGAGGTATTTAATGGGAACTTTCTGAATCAACTGATTATATCAGCACACAACTTATAAGCTAACTTAAATCTAGAACAGAGACAACATCCAGCTCCCCACCGTTAAATCATCACTGTGAAAGAGGAAACCCATATTTCACCAATTGTACATTTTTCGGCCATGCTAGGAATCGAACCCGAAATCCTTAGATCAGCACACACACATGCTATCGACTGAGCTTATGTTTAGAACTGTTTAATTAATAATGTAAAGTTAAGTGGAAGGAGTACATTGTAAAACTTGAGAAGCGCTATCAGCGCAACTCCTAAGAAACTTCCATATATTGAACTATTTGGACTGGTTAGCCGACACCGAACTAGAGTTGCGGTGTTTTCATATCGGTCAAGTTTGGGCTGAAAGAGTGAAGGGGGAGGGGGCTAATCTGTTGTTTACATGGGTCAAGTTTCTTGGAAGGGAAAGGATAGAGTGCGGCTTTTATCAAAGACCACTCACTACTTTGCAGAAATCTGCTACATTATTTTTAGGTTTAGCTCAAATAATCAGTAGTCTGGTTTTCTTTTTATTTCTTATCTAGTGGAAGAAAACATTTTTCATTCGACTTTCTTGTATTAGAATGGATTGTTGGTGACGAGATCGGGGTTCAATTAATTCCCAATAGAGTGTACCAAGGGTGTTTTTATTTTTCTTAAACCGATTCCAACGCTTATGCACTAATTACTTTAATGCGTTAGGCATCAGGAAGGTTAAATTAAGAGGAGGTGCATACGTATTTTCGTGGTGTGAGGGCGGAAAAAATATTTAGGGAAAAACCACCTGAGTGCCCCCGACCGGAATCGAACTGGGATCCCCATCTTCAGCAGGTCAGTTAAATACGGCAGGTAACACACACTATTAGACTGGATTGCTGGTGGTGGGAAGTTTAAAGTTCAACTCCCAGTCGGGTGTAACAAGGTTATTTTCCCCTAAAATGGTTCCCCACTCTCAATATACACAAATGTGGGTACATTCAATCTAGAATGTCACCTTCCCCATTCCTAGTTCACTAGGGTAATTAATGTATGTGTATAATTCAAATGGGTAGAAAGTTGCCATGAAAAAAATTACTATTGTGAGGACTACCAAGAGTGTAGGCGAAACTTCATTAGTGTCGGGTGAGGTGATTTATAAAAAAAAATATCTTTTTGGGGAGATTTTAGGGGATTGACTCCAAGACAATGGAAAATATTTGAAAATGTAATTTCACTAAAAGCTAATTGGGGTGTCCTTTAAGCATTTTAAAGTTTGATGCAAACCATCTTTCAGCTTCAAACTCGAGTATATAAGAGGGGAGTTTAACAAACTGGGGGAAGGCACATTTCGATGGGGGGAGGAGTGGAGGAGAAATGGGTGGTAACACGCCACCCTACCAACCCTTCCCATTTCACCCTCAATGAGTAACACTGGATATAAAACTATCGACAGACACAACGTAGAATGTAGATCATTTCCTCAGCGTCTGACTTAACCCAAGCTAAGAGGGGTGAGGGCAGCGTCTGAGAGTCACAATGGTTACTAAAGTTTCTTTAAAAGATCCATACGTCAGTCATGTAATTACATATGATGGAAAATATCAAAATCTAAATAATAATATTAAGAAGAAGAAGAATGGTAATAGAAATATCTTATCAATAAACATACAAGTTTTTTATTTTTAAACCTTTCTTTCATGGACATAGAAAATTGGGGGTGAGAGGTCTGGACCTCCCTTGAAATTTGTTAGAGCCCTTAAAAGTAAGGTGGGGAGGACATATATATGTATAAAATATAAATAAGTAATTTTATATTTTACTTTTCATTCTTGTAACATATCAGCCATATACTAATTATTAGTAGATTATTATTATTATTATTATTATTTTAATATAAACTCGGAGATGCACTAAAATTTCATATTGTAAAACTACAGTAACCCCATGACTTCTTTGATGCTGACTGACAGCTAAATGCTTTGAAAAGTTACCAGACAAAATTACGTATTCCTACGCCGAACCATATGATCTGCAAAAACATGTGTTTAGCATCTGTCACTTCTGACGATCAAAATTTAGGTATAAACCTAAATGTTGACTGTCAGAAGTCAGCTGTGAGCTGTCAGTCAGCACCAAAGAAGCCATGGTGCTACTATAGCTTTACAAACATTAGCTTGTAACTATGCAATAAAGGACCCATGGTGGGTCTCCCCAAGAAAAAAAAAGACCCCACCCTCCTCAAATCTTATGTATAATTGTAGATTATAAAAAAATTACATTTATTATTGAAATTATTTTATAATACGTAATAATATATACTAGTTAGTTTTAATTTAGAGGAAGTGCACCCACATTTGCGCGAAGAGATAAGAGAGTAAACCCAATGAGGAAAAACCACCCAAAGTGTATTACTATACAGCCATAAAAGTTGTTAAAATTGTTGCTGAAAAGTTTCAATACAAGGTAAAAATACTTAATTGAATTAAATAAAACAATATTTATAAATATTATAAGCAAGTCTATAATCGATTATCAATATTAAGACTTATAGAGACTAAACAAACATTGATCTCAGTGAAATTGTCTACATCTCCTCCAAGGACAAGCTAGCTCAACAGACAACATAGCTAATCTCTGCACCCTTTCTTGATTCATTTGTTCCTTGAATAAATTTTAATCAAGTCTTGAAAATGACTTTTCAGCTTTTTCTATAGATTTTACAGAAAAATATGTACATACTTTTTTTACAGCATAAATTATGCGCAATAAAGTGACTATTGAGTAATTTTTGATTGAATAATTAGATCTTTACGAAACAAAAATAGGCTTAAAAGACAATGCTTTCATCTCTTATCAAATTAATTTTGGGTGGGTGGACCTGCGTGATGGGCCCTATTTTGGGCGTGGGCCTGTGGCATTTTGCCTCTACCCTATAGTTACACCACTGGACTTGTAACTATCAAGAATTCCAAACTATATAAACCTATTTTTTATTAATTATATGCAATAATCAAATATAAATTTAAAAGTTTAAACATATTTTAATATGTCTAACACCCACTTTGGTGGCCTAATATGTTCACGCACTACTCTTGCAATAGACTAGACTGCCGATGACGGGGAGCTCGAGGATCGAATCTCGGTCGTCTCTACTGAGGTTGGTTTTCCACGCTCCCTCCCCGAAAGTGTGGGTACACTTCCTATGAATGTAACCTTCCTGATCCCTAAAACCATTAGCGTAATTGTTTAAAAACAAAATCTATTCACAAATTCTCTGTTTATTTGACAAAAATTCCTCAGGAACTGTATATCCTACTGAAAGAAAATATTTTGACCAGCCTACATAATATTATATTTATACATATAATGTAAATAAAAATATAATATAATATTATAAGATACATATTATATATCTATATATTTATAAATACTGATATTCAAATTTGAAGATAGCATACAAAACAATTTTCTGCAAAAAGAAACATTTCATTTTTAAAAATGGATAATTTGTATAGAATAAATATTACATAGGTAACCTTTATTGCCTCTACTACAAAAATTATAAACACTTACTCCAAAAAAAGTATTTAAAATTACAATAAAACATGTAGAAATAAACTGCAAGAAAAGATTTATCGCCCAATTGTATGGAAAATATCTATATATCAGTTTTGACCAAAAGTGATAGGCTTACTCACAAGTTTTACATTGAAGCATGATAATTTTATAATCTGCGTGTCCCTTATTAATAATTTTTGTTCCAGGCGTGTTCATAATATCTACATATCATTAGCTATTTTATAATTTTTGCTACACACAGTATATAATAATGCATGCAATCTAAAGCATTATACATTCAAAGTCCTTCATCAAAACTCCTGCAATGAACACACTTAAAATTATGTAAGTAAAAATGATATTTGTGATTTAATTTATTTTGTCAAATAATAATTGTCAAAATGAAATATGGAACTATGTTAATTTTATTAATTTAAAAATAGTGGTGGTCACGGCATGTTCACTAGTGCCCCCACTCCCCTTTCGTTACCCAGCTTTATAATTGACTAGACCTCCCCCCCCTGCATTATTTTCCAAATAAAATATAGCCTATGTTACTCGCTGATAATGTAGCTTTATATTGGTGAAAGAATTTTTAAAATCGCTCCAGTAGTTTTTGAGTTTATCCATTACAAACAAAAAATCAAATCTTTCCTATTTATAATATTATTAGTGTGGATAGCAAAATAGTTTCAAGACATTTATCTATTGTGACAAGTGTATTTCTTGTTAATATTGCCAATAGTCCATAATGATTTAGATAGCCCTGTATTATCAATACCAAATTATTGACTCTGTTTACAGATCAAATTACTAAAGGTAGGGCCAAAGTGTTTGATTGGTACACCTAAGTGAACCGAGCCTGTGTAGGTTTTATGTCGATGTAACCTACTAGTTAAGCTAATGTGTTGGAGAAGAGTAAGATTGCTTTTAGATGACAGACACTCACATTTGCGTGGAGGGTGAGTGGAAAACAGTTTAGCAATAATAACCTCATAGCACCTAACTGGCATCGAACCCCGATCCCCATCCTTGGCAGTCCAGTTTATTTCAAGAGTAGTACCTTAAATCAAGCGGTCACCAAAGCGGGTCCCGTAATTATATTAGTTAGGTATTCTACGCACATGATATGAAATTATTGGATGAATTCTAAATTACAGTTTTAAAATTGTATTTTCCATGCAGAAACGATAACAAATTCATAACACAGTTAAAAAAATCTAATTCACGAGAACAGAACATTTATTTTTCTTTCGTCTGGTTGAGAGAGAAAATAGTTTTTTTATTTTCTTCGATCTCTTTTTACAGAAATGGCTTCCATTGCAAAACACATCGTATTCACACAACTGATTTCATAAATTAACGTAGTCGAGTTGATATTTTTCTTGCGAACATCTGTTAGTCACAGCGCAACACTTGGCATCACTGCCTTAAGTATTCACGAGAGGCTCATCTTGTTCAACCTTACACCGATAGTTCGCAGAATACAGCACCACAACACTTTTTTGACATAAAATAAAACTATACCGCTTTATTTTAGTTTAGAACAATATGTATGTGAAAAACGAAAGGATAATTATTCTCAATTATATATACTAGGTTTATGCAGATTTCAAAAAACAAAACATTAAATTATGAAAATACGATCATATAAAAATCATTTAAACAAAGCTGCTTACAAATATTTAACTTTTAATTGGTCTAAATGGTCCCACATTTCAATAACAAGACCAGTTTGTCTTATGCGGTGTTCTTTAAATTATTTTTTAACACTTGAATTTGAATTGGCTGGGTAGATATGAATAAAACATAAACCACGTAAGTGAATTGATCTTTACAATAGTAAAAATTTGATTCAAATGTGTATACTAGTTTTCTTATTAATCAGGTACAGAGAAATCGCCTTAGAAACCGGCCGCGCTCATCTCTCATGGTGATCCATCCCCTTGAATTAAACAGTGATCCATATGGAAATATGATTAAGAGCTTTTGATAACTTTTAGATGAACTTAATGATTAATAAATAAATAAGACATATTTTTAGAATGTCAAATGTTAGTGACATTCAATAAATGTTGGTGATTGAAAGTAGTCTTCCTATCAAAATAAGGGTTCACTTCACTTGTTACTACATATCTGACTTGCCTGTGTAAGTCTCCTAATGGTATATTTGAGGAAAGTAGACATTTTAAAGCAAGCACATTCCCATTTGCATGGCTGGAAAGTAGGGAACTAATTAGGAAATACCACCTTTGTACACTCATCAGGAATTAAAATTTCCGCCTCCCTGTCATCAGCAAACCAGACAAGACTATAAATGCTTCTTAGTGCCTAATGGTGAGAAAAACTGGGATTTCAGAGCAAGAAAATTTTGCAAATAATACTTGACACAGATGTTCATGAACTGGAACATGAGTACCCAAATTATGACAGTGAAAAACAAATAGTATAAAAATCTCAAAATTAACACAAGTTTAAAAAAAAATTATTTGTATTTTATAAGTGTATGACACAAGTGGGACTATTAATGTTTGGGATTGCACCTATATGAATTACTTTTACATCACTATTTTAATTTTGACTTTATTGATATGCAAACTACATTTTCAATTGGAGATGCTGAACATTATAATAATGCTCACATCCAAAGCAACTGGTCCAAAGTATAATTTTCAATAAAGGTATTGCGTGTCCTGTATCAATTATAAAACTATCCATTTATTTCATGCATCTGTGAACTAAAATTAAATAGGCTATTTTAGTACATTAAATTTTTCTTCTACTTCCAAATTAGATTTCTGATTTAAAAAATAATAATTTAATATAATTGAAACAGTGCTATGACTGTGGGGGTGTAATGATTTGTTTCCTGAATAACATATATCTATTTAAAATCCTTGATTGGTATCCAACCATTAACTTTAAAGACCATTAGAAATGAAAGCTCAGCTCTCTTTGCCACTGTATATTCCTTCTAAACAAGTGACTGACTGTTGTGTTACAGATTTTGACATACAACTACATCTATGCTTTGAATGTGTGGCTTCTAGTCTGCCCCGAATGGTTGTGTTTTGATTGGTCCATGGGTTGTGTACCCTTGTTGAACTGGCGGGACCCTCGTGTTGCAGCAGTGGTAACCCTGTGGTTGGGGATTGCTGGTATTCTGTGGAGGGTTGCCACCTTGCGAAGTAGTCCTACACACAGGTTTTCTTTTATTACATAAAGTTTTGTCATTACTTCAGAGCTAAGAATTTTTAAAAATTGATTAGAAATAATTTTAAAATAGCTTAAAATAGCAAAATATAAATCTGAGCATTAATTCTGATGTTAATTTTAACAATTTGTCAAGTCGCTGAATGATTTATAAGTGCAAATGCCAATGTTATCTAAATTAAATAGTGTTTGCTTGTGTACCATTGTGTTTTAAAAATGAATTATTGTGTACATCAAATGGAAGCTCGAAAATGACGAGTCTACAAAACTTTTGATCTCAAGCTTAAATGAAGAACTTAGCTCGAAGCTCGAAATCCAAGTACTTGCAGAGCCCTAATAAGTTCTTATATGTTATATAAGTTGAAATTTTTCACCATAAGAATCAATTGCAAAAAAATTCATTTTTTAAAATTAGAAAAAAACTGGATGAATAAAATAATTTAATTTATATTTTGTAAATCAGAAAATATTTTCCTTCCCACTGTTACAAAAAAATTTCTTTGACACATAATTAATATTTTATTTTTAGGAGTTTGAGCATGAGTTTAGCTCTTACCGTCATTCCATTCCTCCCCGCCACTAACCTGTTCTTTCGAGTGGGGTTTGTGATTGCTGAACGAGTCCTCTATTTGCCCTCGGCAGGATTCTGTATGTTGGTGGTCCTGGGTTTACGTCAACTTGCAGTGCTCAGTAATGCCAAACGTGTAAGTAGGTTTTTGAGTCTTTATAAACACTAGAGATGTCATGATACCTCTTTTTCTCAATTTCGATTCTTGAATATTTTATTTTTCCATTTTCCAAGCATCCAATCTCAAAATAAAATAAAGTAGGTATTCAACTTTATAAAATACCAAAAAACTAAAAATTCCATAGTAATAAAAAAAATTAACAAAGAAAAATATCAATTTTATCAAGTATTTAATCATATAATAAAAAAAAAATTACACTGTAGTAAACCTGTATTATTATCTACAAATAAAGCCTCATTGAATCAAACATTTGTAAATAAAATAAAATAAAGTATAATAAACAGTTGTTGAGAACACAAGTCTATTCAATTCACCAAATTAAATGAAAGTGTACTGTTTTGAATTAATGACATTGGGAATAAAACTTAAGTACCATACTTGTAGCAAGTAAACAAACAAGATAATAATTGTAGACATCACTCAATTTTTAAATTATAAGAAAATTATTAAAAGAATAAAATATATTTGCTCAGGCCTATAAAATCTGTCGCAAAAACTATAAATTGGTCAAATAAGAGATTATCTTTGTAAAAACAATCAATTTTTTTTTTAGCTGTTTAGTTATCGTTATTGTAAATAAAATCTAACGTGCCTGATGCTCTACTCCCTTGAACTCGACCATTACAACACATATTTGCCTGAAAATTTAATCTTACTATCATATAGCTGTTTATTAAATGCATTAAAAGTATTCAAAACTAAAAATCAAACCAAAAATTCAAATAAACTCTAAATTGATACAACAAATTGCGGATTTTATAACGAAAAAAACACATTTCACACTTTACAAAAATTTAAAGTCATCTGGCATAATTGATCCAACTTATGTTAGCTCGCCAGAAATTAGTGAAGAAGTTTTGGGAACGATATATTGAATATATCGGACTATGCTCTAAATATATTGGCTTATACTAAATATAACTTTTTTGCCCAATTTTTATTAACCAATTCAATTTTTGTTTTATTTTTATTAAACTTGTCTTATTCAAAGAGCTAAAAGAACATTAAAAGTTGAAAAGTGACAAAGAATATGTTTACAGGAGAGCGACCATCTTAATTCAATCTAAATATCATAGCTTTCGATATACATGGTTTGACTGTCATATTGTCAGGTCACATTGTATTAGAGACCATTTATTTTTCATGTAGAACACCTCAAAATGTTAAGATCACATTTTACACGGGGTTGTACTATATTTGGGCCAATACAGAATATTTACTATTTACTAGCATTTAAGTGAAACAGCAACTAAACTAACATGAGAGATAATCAATTATTATCTATTCTGAATGTTGCTGTTTTGTTTAGTTGCCAGTTTTATTGAGCTCAGATTCGAAGTAGCAAGAATCATAATACTAAGATTGATTCTCAATTCTTTTGATAACAGTAAGAATCGAGGATATAGAGTTTGACAGCCTTAATAAACACATTTACAATAATGTATTGTTAAATATAGGACCCTTTAAAAAACTCAGCCAGGCCACTGGCTGGAAACAGTAATGGATGTAAAGTAAAATTATAGGACCTTTGAACCCTTAAGGATACTCAAGATTCGAGATTTAAAAAAATATAATATTGATTTGATCTAAATTTGATAACTCTTACACTGACTGCACTAATGGTTCAGCCCAATATAAATATGGTAAAAACTTTCCCAAACCCTGGACCATTAATTTACCACCTAATCGAATCTGACTGTTATAATAAATGCATCATGACTTTTTTTTTACTTTTAGTTTCTAAGAAAACAGCTATATTTTAAGATTTTGAATATTGGTACACTGCTTGTAAGAAAAGATGAGATAAATATTGTAACCTACCCCAATTATTTCCCCACACAAATGATACTCAGTGGTAGGTACAAGAGAGTTATAAATTTATCAAGCAAAAACATGATACACCTCAATAAGGGAGAGGGACAAAAACAATTAGTACGAAACTTGGACTTAGCCCAAGGACAAAAGCATACCAAAACCCGCTAGGGCCAGAAGGGCGCTCATACAATAAAAAAGGGCTGACGGCCTCATTGTTATGTGCCCACAATGGCATCGTCCATAAATGCCGATATATCATAATTAAATTGGTCTCCTGTCTAAGTATGGTTTTAACCATGAAAAAACGAGAATAAATCCTTGCCTAAGACTAAGGCTGAGAGAACAAGACATGTAGCCACTAATATGGTTGTAAAGCCAACCCAGTGACCCCTGACTACATGCACAGCCTAACGGCCCTAAGGTTTACAAACCAAAATATTTGTAAAGTGGTACCAAAGGAATTTCCTAACCATACTAATGATAACCCCATACAAGGATTGTAGCACCGTCTGTCTTGCAAGGTGATAACATTAAAATATCCCAACTTTAACAATAATAGTTCTGCATATGGGAAGTAGTCCCATCTGGCTCGCGGCCCCAAGGTTAACTAACATAAATATAATTCAAGATTATAACAATGAAATATCCCAACTTTAACTATAATAGTTCTGCAAATGGAAAGTAGTCCCATCTGGCTCGCGGCCTCAAAGTTAACTAACATAAATATAACTCAAGATGATAACAATAAAATGTTTGTTAATGCAAAGAATGGGCATAAGACCTGTACAAGCGTCCGAGACGTTTGATTTTGAAAGGTAAATAGTTATAGCCAAAGAGAATTTTGAATAATGCGACGAGCCTACATAATAAATAGGCCTTTACCTCATAAAGTCCAGAGTGCAATGCGTGTCTCTTCTCTGAACTCTGACCATTTATATATTACGATGATATGTGCTCCCAGAGCGCGGATAGGTTGGGAGGAGGAATTTTCCAGAACATACACGTAGGCCATAGAATATCAGTCACACGCACAACTCAGTTCTAGAAGATTTTAGAATGCGCACTGTACATGCTCAGTGAAGTTCATTTGTCTGGAAAAAGAGAGGGGGGAGTTGCCAAACCGGCCAGCAGAGAGGCTCGAAGGCCGGCTCAGTAGAATGGTGATAGTCCAGCTGAGTGTTTCTCGGGTTTATTTGAAGTGCAGTTGTATTACGTCAACAAGGGCTGGCTTTGGTGAGTGAAACCATTTCTTCCACATTAGGTTGTAACAAGGTTACAATATTATGTAGAAAAAGAGACTAGAAATACTGGGAATGAGTGAAACTAAGTGTAGGGGAGTTGCATGATGGAGTTAAGGAAATGATATACTCGTATTTTTTTATTGAATGAGAAATGATAAAGGATGAAAAACAAAGTAGGCGTTGTAGTGAGAGAAGGATTACAAGGGGAGGTGGAAGATATAAATGAGTGTATCATAAAAATGTAAATATCGCACGAACAAAAGAAGGTGTAGTTTATACAAGTGAATGCACAGTGGAAGATAAATACAAGTTTGAAGAAGATTTGGAAGGGAAAATAGGAAAAAAGTTGCAGGTTATGATGGGGACCTGATTGCAAGAGTTGGAAAAGAGAGCAAGTGTGCCGCTAACTAGTGCGGTCACATGCTTCAAGTGGCAGACACAGTGGGATGGAAATGTAGGAGAAAAGTAGGAAAACAAGAACGAAAGTTCAGGGTGTAGAGGCTTATAAACGAAGAGGAAAGAAAACTATATTTAAAAAAGGCAAGGTTATTAATGATGCCCAATGATGGGATGCAAGATATAGAGGTGGAATGGAAAGCTTAAAAAAAAAATTGGTGGGAGCTGTAAAGGAGGTATGTGGGTGGACAAGTGATAAGCGGAAGTAGAAAAAAACCACCATAGTGGAACAACGGAGTAAAGTAAGCAGTGGGAGAAAAGAACAAAGCATTCAAATAAGTTTTAAGACTAGGCATGAGTAAACAGAGGAAGAGTATGATGAGAAGAAGAGCAAAGAGTGTGGTACTGGAACCCAGGAAGGATTAGATGCAAAAATGGACAGAGATTCTGGAAAGGAAAGTTGAAGTAAGGTGTTATATAGCCAAGTAAGAAAAGACAAAAAGCTAGCATTATGGATGAAAATGGAAGAATTATAAAAACAGAAAAAGAAAAGGCGCTATGAAGGAGATATTTTAGAAGAAGTTCAACCCGGAAGAGGAGGGGAATGAAATTGAAGCAAAGGAGCATGAAGAATTAGCAGAAAAGGATGGAGGGGGCCCACATGGAAAAAGATGGAGGATGTCTTAAAGAGGATAAAACAGGGAAAAGTATCAGGTGTGGACAAACTAACTGTGAAAATGATAAGAGCTGCAGATGAAGCAGGAATACAAGCTATACAGAATGTTGAGAGGGATCTAGAAGGAGAACAGGGTACCGAAAGTTTATAAGAAAGGAATAATAGTATTGATTTTTAAGGAATGAGACAGGAAGAGGTGATTTTTAAGGAATGAGACAGGAAGAGGTTTACAAATTATAGGGGAATAGCACTGAAGTGCCATTGTACAAAAATAGAGAAGATACTGGAAAAGAGAATAAGAAAGGAAGGGGAATAGAGATCTACAATAGACTTTATCTTCATTATATCACAGCTGATAGAAAAAAGGAATGAATTTGAGAAGACTTGGTAATGGTATTAATGGATGTCAAGAAAGCATATGATGTTATGAATAGAAATAAAATTTGGAAAACAACGGAGAAGGCTGGATTGGAAATAGAAGTTGTAATGAGGGTGAAAAGTATGTATGAAGAAGATAACATGAGCTGTGTTAATACAAATAAGGGGTTGACGGAGTGATTTCAAATAAAAAATTGAATGAAGCAAGGGATAGCTCTCTCACCACTCTACTCTTTAAATGATAATGAAAATGGCTATGCATAAAGTGGCAAAGAAGCTCAAGAGACAAAAGAATAAAAACCAGAATATTTAATGGTGACTATATTGTATTGGAGAAGAAGGAAGAGGAAGTACAAGAACATCTACAGGAATGGCATCAAGAAGTGAAATAGTGTGGATTGAAATTCAGCATAACTAAGAGTGAAGTGATGGTAATTTCAAGGAGGAGGATAATGCCTATTAAAGATATAAAGTTGGCTGGAGTATAGCTGAGAAAAGTACGGATTGTAAGATAGCTTGAAAACTTGATTGAGGTGAAGGTGGTAGTAGAGAGTATGGTATATTATAAGAAAAGGGCAGTAGTGGGAGTTGTTCTCTAGGTGTGTAAGAGAGAAGTGAAGTGCCCTTGAAGTGTGCTTTATATGGCGTACTGTGCACCCATGGTCTTATTTGCAGCAGAAACATGGGCAGTGAATGTAAGAGAGACAAGGAGATTTGAGGTCATGGGAATTAAGTTTGTGAGTAGCATGTTAGATTTCATGAGTGGAAACAAGATGAGGAATGAAGTTGTTCATGCAAGAGTGGGGGTACAAGGAGTATATGAGATGGTAGAGGACACAAGTCTGAGATGGTATTGTCATGTAATGAGGATGGAGATGGAGAGCATGCCAAATAAAATTATAGAAATGAAGTATGTGGGAAAAAGGTCATAAGGGAGACCAAGAAAAAGATGGGTGGAGCAGACAACAGAAAGTGTGTGAGAAGAGAAGACTGAAAGCAATTAAAGGAAAAAGAATGCTGGAAGGAAAGATGAAGATGGAGGCATTTTATTCAACTGATCCAGCCACAGGCTGGAAATAGTTGATGATGATGATGATGAGTTACTATATATATTCTCAATAGCAGCTTAAGAATTACTAATGTAGTAAAGGAATATTTTTTACCATAGATAATAAGATTCAAGTTGATCTTGGGGTAAAGTGCTTGACACAGGATCCTATAATTGTGTGTCAAACCCAGCTTGGGTCAACGAATTTTTCTTGAGTGATAAAAATCTGCAGCACAGCTTCCATTGAAGGGGAAGTAAACCGTCAGTCCCATGTCAATTGTGGCATGAAAATAACCATGGAAGGTATGTGAAAATACCTTTCTCGGCAAAATTGGTGAGCCTTTTTGTTCTTGCTCATAGAAATTCATGTGTGCTGACATAATCAGTCACTTAAGAAAGTACATATTAAATACATCAAATAAATAAAACAATAAAAATTAAGGTTCAAATTCAACATTTGAAGAGGTGGCGGGAAAAACGTTGTATGTTGGATTTTGAGATATTTTTTTTTCCGGTCGAATAACGGTGAATGTAACTTCTGGAAGTGATATCTACTCATATTTTGTTCGTACATGTGCCAGGAGAATGCGCCAGCTTCCGGTGAACTTCAAGGTCCACTTGGCGAGTTATGGAATAACGTTGAATGTTGTTTTGTTGCCAACCTGCTCAGTATAACAAACTGAAGGTTATTGTTTAATTCACGCGATCTCTACTGTTTTGAATATTGTGCGAGTTGTTTTACAGTTTTTTAGTGTTTGTTTTGAGTTCTGTCATTATGGATACATCGT